>CAWUFW010023921.1:0-67786 GCA_963921515.1 Calotriton arnoldi | reverse complement strand
ACAGACTGAAAGAAAAATCAAGATTCGCATTAACGAACATAAAAGCAATATAAGAACCAAAAATTTAAAATCGACAGTGGCCAGTCACTTCATAGAAGCAGGACACAACATTTGTCAACTAAAATTCTGTGTATTAGAAATTATAACCAGAAATGAAGGAAAAGACAATCACAACTCATTATTACACCGTGAAAACCATTGGATACGCCTACTGAACTCCATGAAACCCTATGGAATGAACGATCGCATGGAATATCAATGTTACCTCTGATTGATTGTATTATTCTTCATCCACTATTTAACTGTATTTTGATAGTTACTTCATATATTTGGTTTAATTTGACTAACGTTTCATTTTGCACATATCCATTTTCTTATTCTTTTAGATCTATTTTATTAACGTGTTTTTTTAAACACTAGCACAATATAGCAGGGACTTGTATATAACAGACCGATTAAATCACTATAACAAGCATCCATCGTCACTTTCTAGGACTTATGCCACAGTCCTATTTTTATTTTAATGATTAACGTCGTCACGTTTCTTTTTAAACACACGGAATAACTGCCGTAGTGTTCGACACCCGCGTAGAACACACCAGGATCGCAACTAACACACACCTCACCAGACAAGTAAGTAAATACTTGCAGCGCGCTAAGCACCGTAATGTACCGGAACAACAGAGATTTTAAACGTAACTAAGAATCACAGCCCGTAACAACCGAGAGGCACATATCACGTGAGCCGAGCGCATGAACTTTTATTAATTTGTATCACTTTTTATTAGTACTTAACTAATGCACAATGAACTGATACTCACCAACCCGGCACAACTTTGATCGTATTTAATCAGCAACGCGGTATAACATTCGTTTTGAGCACAAAGAACGATGATAGATCACTGTTTTAAACACACTCGACACTCTCACAAAATAAACCCGTGTAAACACACCTTTTGTTCACAACTTTCACTGGGCACTCCACTCGTGTATATTGTTTTTTAAGACCCCGTGGTCCTTGTATTCTGAGTAGCATTATTTCCAATCATTCTAGATATTCCCCAGATGAAGGCCTATGAGGCCAAAATGCATTGGGATATTTGAAATCCTTATAAAATGGTGTATAACAGTTGCATTATGGGAGATGAAGTACAATTTCCTAGGATCAAAAACTGAAATAAAAACAAATTACGGAAACTACCAAAGAAAATTGTATAAAACTTTATTGAACTGGAGTAAGTCTCATAATAGAGACACGTACTTGTGCCCAGGGGACATACCCCACATTCATGGGGATGCGATCATTTATTCAACACACACTCATGTTCGGAGAGTGATACCCAGGAGCACGAAGAACATAAATAACCAAGGGAGAACCCGAAGCAGTGCACGTACTACCTAATCCACTATCGATATTTTACAAGTCTGAACACAGTACGAAGCACGCTAATAATCAACTATGGCATATGAACAAATATCCAATTTGACTGAACACAGAGCGGAAACATTCGCATTCGCTAACGATGCAGCTACCAAAATTTATGCACTCATTCAAGATGAAACCACGGAGTTCACACTCACCCGCACCAAGGAACAAAACATCCGTCAACTACTATATTTATCAAAGAAGGAAATCAATCAGAGACTACATGCTAGCACAATGATCAAATACCATAAAGTTCAAAGAATTCCCAGGGGATTGAGAATCCCCTAAAACCATCACTATGTAAAAATGTACAACAATTCAAGGACCGCTGGTTCGCGATTCTGAACAAATGTTCTCTAGACTTAATTTTATAAATTATAGAAGAACTGTCAAATATCCTTGAGGACCTCACCAAAGAAATAGCTACAGTCAAAACTGAATTAGAAAAATCAATGTTGGCCGAAGATTGGACAAAAACTCTGGAAGATATAAACAATCAATTATCAAAACATGCCCAAGAAGTCAATGAGAGAAAAATACGCAAATTTCGTAGAGATACGATAGACTATAAACTTGGGGAAGTGTATACATGGGCAGAGATATACGCTAAACGGAGACAAAATAAGCCATATAGCCAAAACACGGACACATCTTCGTCCGGAAGTGAAAGATCTAGCCAATCAGATAAGACACAGGACTTATCAGTACCTGCCACAGCATCAAGCTCAACAGCAACTACTGTTTCTTTTTTAGAATCAGGCCCCACCGAGGGGGACGACCCAGGCGGAGCCAGAGATCAAGAAAAGGAAAAAGAAAAGGAACCACCGCAGACTCGAACGACAACATCCAAGAAGGACAAGAACAAGAAGGGGGGACAGCGAATAACTTAGTTATTAACATTTCAGATTATCATTTTTCTGATTTGGAATTAAAGACACTACAGAAAGGCACTTCATTTGTACCCACGACACATACCAACAGCTTGGAAATAGACATCAGTCTGTTTAAACTAATGAGAAAATTACGTTTACTGCACTTTTTTGAGAATGTGGTGACTGAACATTTAGAGACAACCACAGAAGACCCATTGAAGGGATTAAAAGCTAAAGGCACCTATATGGCCCCCATCAGCCACAAGAGTTTGGATACATTTGAAGCACTAGTGAAACAAGATCTATCAAAACTCAATTTTCAAAAACCCATAAACCAAACAACTTGACACAAAAAGAATGGGGAATTTTAAGATCTATTGCAAATAAAACAGACATTACCTGCCAAAAGCGGATAAGGGAGGAGCACTGGTGACTTTAAATACTAGTCAGTATGAGGAACAAGTTGAAATACACTTATCAGATGACAACACATATATGAAGCTAGACTCCAATCCCACTGAACAATTCACAGAAGTTTTGAAAGACATTGTTCAAACAGCTCTAGACATGGGAACCATAAACGAGAAAGTTAAAAAATATTTAATTCAAACCAATCCCAGGAGTCCGACCATATACATGGTACCAAAAATACACAAAAGTCTAACCAACCCACCGTTCCATCCAATAGTCTCCACAAAAGGTAGTCTGCACGAACCAGTGGGCAAATACTTGGATCGTCACTTACAACCCATGGTCATCAAATTAAAAACTTTCATTAAAGATACGACAGATTTCCTGATTAAAATCAATAATACATCCAATGCAAAGGATGAGACAATACTATTGTGTACGGTGGACGTAAAATCGTTATATACATCCATACCACATCAACTAGGCATTGAAGCCACCGAGCAAGCCTTATTACAAAGTGATTATGATGATGATTTGAAAGTGTTTCTAATGGAACTATTACAATTCACTCTTCTACACAGTTATTTTAAATAGAAAACCAGCTGGTTCCAACAGAAGACTGGCACTTCTATGGGCAATTGTGCTGCCCCCAGTTACGCAAATATCTTCATGGGGTACTTTGAAGAACAACACATACTATCAATACCAGAATGGAAGACACACTTGAAACTTTTTGTAAGATTTATTGATGACATCTTCATCTTATGGAACGGAACATCTACAGAGCTCAGTGATCAACTAACCAAACTCAACCAGATTGATGAAAGGATTGAATTTACCTATGAAATTCAAGAACAATCCATCAACTTCCTAGACGTAAGGATAACCAAAACAGAAGATGGATTTGAAACAGATCTATATAGAAAAGAAACGGACAGAAACAATACTCTCCTATATGGCAGCTTCCATCAACCAGCACTCAAAAACCACATGCCCTACACCCAACTATTAAGAGTGACAAGAATAGTATCTAATCTTGAAATCAAGGAGATACGTGTCAAAGACATGTTACAACGATTCAAAGCAAGAGGTTACCCAGAGCACATATTGAACCAAGCTAACAACCGATGCAAAACGATAAGCAGAGACACATTATTATCATCCAGAGCCAGAGACAAACAAAACCACATGACTGTGGTTTCCAAATACTCTACCATGAGTGGAACTTACAAAAGGATCATCAGAAAACACTGGTCGATATTACAGTTGGAACCAGATTTTAACAACATCTTTGAACAGGAACCCATTTTCGCTTACACCAGAGCAAAAATCTGGGAGAAATCATAAAAATCCCACAAAACAACAGAGCAACATCTCATACAAGGGAACAGTAGCCTGCTGGAACTGCAACAACTGCAACAACATTATCAGTGGACCGTATGTAACACACCCGATGAAAGGACACAAAATCAAATTAAAAGTGACAGCCACATGTGACACATCTAATCTGATATATCTGTTGAAATGCCCCTGCGGTAAAATTTATGTGGGACAGACTGAAAGAAAAATCAAGATTCGCATTAACGAACATAAAAGCAATATAAGAACCAAAATTTTAAAATCGACAGTGGCCAGTCACTTCATAGAAGCAGGACACAACATTTGTTAACTAAAATTCTGTGTATTAGAAATTATAACCAGAAATGAAGGAAAAGACAATCACAACTCATTATTACACCGTGAAAACCATTGGATACGCCTACTGAACTCCATGAAACCCTATGGAATGAACGATCGCATGGAATATCAATGTTACCTCTGATTGATTGTATTATTCTTCATCCACTATTTAACTGTATTTTGATAGTTACTTCATATATTTGGTTTAATTTGAGTAACGTTTCATTTTGCACATATCCATTTTCTTATTCTTTTAGATTTATTTTATTAACGTGTTTTTTTAAACACTAGCACAATATAGCAGGGACTTGTATATAACAGACCGATTAAATCACTATAACAAGCATCCATCGTCACTTTCTAGGACTTATGCCACAGTCCTATTTTATTTTAATGATTAACGTCGTCACGTTTCTTTTTAAACACACGGAATAACTGCCGTAGTGTTCGACACCCGCGTAGAACACACCAGGATCGCAACTAACACACACCTCACCAGACAAGTAAGTAAATACTTGCAGCGCGCTAAGCACCGTAATGTACCGGAGCAACAGAGATTTTAAACGTAACTAAGAATCACAGCCCGTAACAACCGAGAGGCACATATCACGTGAGCCGAGCGCATGAACTTTATAAATTTTTATCACTTTTTATTAGTACTTAACTAATGCACAATGAACTGATACTCACTGACCAGGCACAACTTTGATCGTATTTAACCAGCAACGCGGTATAACATTCGTTTTGAGCACAAAGAACGGTGATAGATCACTGTTTTAAACACACTCGACACTCTCACAAAATAAACCCGTGTAAACACACCTTTTTGTTCACAACTTTCACTGGGCACTCCACTCGTGTATATTGTTTTTTAAGACCCCGTGGTCCTTGTATTCTGAGTAGCATTCTTTCCATTTATTCTAGATATTCCCCAGATGAAGGCCTATGACGCCAAAATGCATTGGGATATTTGAAATCCTTATAAAATGGTGTATAACAGTTGCATTATGGGAGATGAAGTACAATTTCCCTAGGATGAAAAACTGAAATAAAAACAAATTACGGAAACAACCAAAGAAAATTGTATAAAACTTTATTGAACTGGAGTAAGTCTCATAATAGAGACACGTACTTGTGCCCAGGGTACATACCCCACATTCATGGGGATGCGATCATTTATTCAACACACACTCATGTTCGGAGAGTGATACCCAGGAGCACGAAGAACATAAATAACCAAGGGAGAACCCGAAGCAGTGCACGTACTACCTAATTCACTATCGATATTTTACAAGTCTGAACACAGTACGAAGCACGCTAATAATCAACTATGGCATATGAACAAATATCCAATTTGACTGAACACAGAGCGGAAACATTCGCATTCGCTAACGATGCAGCTACCAGAATTTATGCACTCATTCAAGATGAAACCACGGAGTTCACACTCACACTCACCCGCACCAAGGAACAAAACATCCGTCAACTACTATATTTATCAAAGAAGGAAATCAATCAGAGACTACATGCTAGCACAATGATCAAATACCATAAAGTTCAAAGAATTCCCAGGGGATTGAGAATCCCCCTAAAACCATCACTATGTAAAAATGTACAACAATTCAAGGACCGCTGGTTCGCGATTCTGAACAAATGTTCTCTAGACTTAATTTTATTAATTATAGAAGAACTGTCAAATATCCTTGAGGACCTCACCAAAGAAATAGCTACAGTCAAAACTGAATTAGAAAAATCAATGTTGGCCGAAGATTGGACAAAAACTCTGGAAGATATAAACAATCAATTATCAAAACATGCCCAAGAAGACAATGAGAGAAAAATACGCAAATTTCGTAGAGATACGATAGACTATAAACTTGGGGAAGTGTATATATGGGCAGAGATATACGCTAAACGGAGACAAAATAAGCCATACAGCCAAAACACGGACACATCTTCGTCCGGAAGTGAAAGATCTAGCCAATCAGATAAGACACAGGACTTATCAGTACCTGCCACAGCATCAAGCTCAACAAGAACTACTGTTTCTTTTTTAGAATCAGGCCCCACCGAGGGGGACGACCCAGGCGGAGCCAGAGATCAAGAAAAGGAAAAAGAAAAGGAACCACCGCAGACTCGAACGACAACATCCAAGAAGGACAAGAACAAGAAGGGGGGACAGCGAATAACTTAGTTATTAACATTTCAGATTATCATTTTTCTAATTTGGAATTAAAGACACTACAGAAAGGCACTTCATTTGTACCCACGACACATACCAACAGCTTGAAAATAGACATCAGTCTGTTTAAACTAATGAGAAAATTACGTTTACGGCACTTTTTTGAGAATGTGGTGACTGAACATTTAGAAACAACCACAGAAGACCCATTGAAGGGATTAAAAGCTAAAAGCACCTATAATGGCCCCCATCAGCCACAAGAGTTTGGATACATTTGAGGCACTAGTGAAACAAGATCTATCAAAACTCAATTTTCAAAAAAACATAAACCAAACAACTTGACACAAAAAGAATGGGGAATTTTAAGATCTATTGCAAATAAAACAGACATTACCTGCCAAAAGCGGATAAGGGAGGAGCACTGGTGACTTTAAATACTAGTCAGTATGAGGAACAAGTTGAAATACACTTATCAGAAGACAACACATATATGAAGCTAGACTCCAATCCCACTGAACAATTCACAGAAGTTTTGAAAGACATTGTTCAAACAGCTCTAGACATGGGAACCATAAACGAGAAAGTTAAAAAATATTTAATTCAAACCAATCCCAGGAGTCCGACCATATACATGGTACCAAAAATACACAAAAGTCTAACCAACCCACCGTTCCGTCCAATAGTCTCCACAAAAGGTAGTCTGCACGAACCAGTGGGCAAATACTTGGATCGTCACTTGCAACCCATGGTCATCAAATTAAAAACTTTCATTAAAGATACGACAGATTTCCTGATTAAAATCAATAATACATCCAATGCAAAGGATGAGACAATACTATTGTGTACGGTGGACGTAAAATCGTTATATACATCCATACCACATCAACTAGGCATTGAAGCCACCGAGCAAGCCTTATTACAAAGTGATTGTGATGATGATTTGAAAGTGTTTCTAATGGAACTATTACAATTCACTCTTCTACACAGTTATTTTAAATGGAAAACCAGCTGGTTCCAACAGAAGACTGGCACTTCTTTGGGCAATTGTGCTGCCCCCAGTTACGCAAATATGTTCATGGGGTACTTTGAAGAACAACACATACTATCAATACCAGAATGGAAGACACACTTGAAACTTTTTGTAAGATTTATTGATGACATCTTCATCTTATGGAACGGAACATCTACAGAGCTCAGTAATCAACTAACCAAACTCAACCAGATTGATGAAAGGATTCAATTTACCTATGAAATTCAAGAACAATCCATCAGCTTCCTAGACGTAAGGATAACCAAAACAGAAGATGGATTTGAAACAGATCTATATAGAAAAGAAACGGACAGAAACAATACTCTCCTATATGGCAGCTTCCATCAACCAGCACTCAAAAACCACATGCCCTACACCCAACTATTAAGAGTGACAAGAATAGTATCTAATCTTGAAATCAAGGAGATACGTGTCAAAGACATGTTACAACGATTCAAAGCAAGAGGTTACCCAGAGCACATATTGAACCAAGCTAACAACCGATGCAAGACGAGAAGAAGAGACACATTATTATCATCCAGAGCCAGAGACAAACAAAACCGCATGACTGTGGTTTCCAAATACTCTACCATGAGTGGAACTTACAAAAGGATCATCAAAAAACACTGGTCGATAATACAGTTGGAACCAGATTTTAACAACATCTTTGAACAGGAACCCATTTTCGCTTACACCAGAGCAAAAAATCTGGGAGAAATCATAAAAAATCCCACAAAACAACAGAGCAACATCTCATACAAGGGAACAGTAGCCTGCTGGAACTGCAACAACATTATCAGTGGACCGTATGTAACACACCCGATGAAAGGACACAAAATCAAATTAAAAGTGACAGCCACATGTGACACATCTGATCTGATATATCTGTTGAAATGCCCCTGCGGTAAAATTTATGTAGGACAGACTGAAAGAAAAATCAAGATTCGCATTAACAAACATAAAAGCAATATAAGAACCAAAAATTTAAAATCGACAGTGGCCAGTCACTTCATAGAAGCAGGACACAACATTTGTCAACTAAAATTCTGTGTATTAGAAATTATAACCAGAAATGAAGGAAAAGACAATCACAACTCATTATTACACCGTGAAAACCATTGGATACGCCTACTGAACTCCATGAAACCCTATGGAATGAACGATCGCATGGAATATCAATGTTACCTCTGATTAATTGTATTATTCTTCCTCCACTATTTAACTGTATTTTGATAGTTACTTCATATATTTGGTTTAATTTGACTAACGTTTCATTTTGCACATATCCATTTTCTTATTCTTTTAGATCTATTTTATTAACGTGTTTTTTTAAACACTAGCACAATATAGCAGGGACTTGTATATAACAGACCGATTAAATCACTATAACAAGCATCCATCGTCACTTTCTAGGACTTATGCCACAGTCCTATTTTTATTTTAATGATTAACGTCGTCACGTTTCTTTTTAAACACACGGAATAACTGCCGTAGTGTTCGACACCCGCGTAGAACACACCAGGATCGCAACTAACACACACCTCACCAGACAAGTAAGTAAATACTTGCAGCGCGCTAAGCACCGTAATGTACCGGAACAACAGAGATTTTAAACGTAACTAAGAATCACAGCCCGTAACAACCGAGAGGCACATATCACGTGAGCCGAGCGCATGAACTTTTATTAATTTGTATCACTTTTTATTAGTACTTAACTAATGCACAATGAACTGATACTCACCAACCCGGCACAACTTTGATCGTATTTAATCAGCAACGCGGTATAACATTCGTTTTGAGCACAAAGAACGATGATAGATCACTGTTTTAAACACACTCGACACTCTCACAAAATAAACCCGTGTAAACACACCTTTTTGTTCACAACTTTCACTGGGCACTCCACTCGTGTATATTGTTTTTTAAGACCCCGTGGTCCTTGTATTCTGAGTAGCATTATTTCCAATCATTCTAGATATTCCCCAGATGAAGGCCTATGAGGCCAAAATGCATTGGGATATTTGAAATCCTTATAAAATGGTGTATAACAGTTGCATTATGGGAGATGAAGTACAGTTTCCCTAGGATCAAAAACTGAAATAAAAACAAATTACGGAAACTACCAAAGAAAATTGTATAAAACTTTATTGAACTGGAGTAAGTCTCATAATAGAGACACGTACTTGTGCCCAGGGGACATACCCCACATTCATGGGGATGCGATCATTTATTCAACACACACTCATGTTCGGAGAGTGATACCCAGGAGCACGAAGAACATAAATAACCAAGGGAGAACCCGAAGCAGTGCACGTACTACCTAATCCACTATCGATATTTTACAAGTCTGAACACAGTACGAAGCACGCTAATAATCAACTATGGCATATGAACAAATATCCAATTTGACTGAACACAGAGCGGAAACATTCGCATTCGCTAACGATGCAGCTACCAAAATTTATGCACTCATTCAAGATGAAACCACGAAGTTCACACTCACCCGCACCAAGGAACAAAACATCCGTCAACTACTATATTTATCAAAGAAGGAAATCAATCAGAGACTACATGCTAGCACAATGATCAAATACCATAAAGTTCAAAGAATTCCCAGGGGATTGAGAATCCCCTAAAACCATCACTATGTAAAAATGTACAACAATTCAAGGACCGCTGGTTCGCGATTCTGAACAAATGTTCTCTAGACTTAATTTTATAAATTATAGAAGAACTGTCAAATATCCTTGAGGACCTCACCAAAGAAATAGCTACAGTCAAAACTGAATTAGAAAAATCAATGTTGGCCGAAGATTGGACAAAAACTCTGGAAGATATAAACAATCAATTATCAAAACATGCCCAAGAAGTCAATGAGAGAAAAATACGCAAATTTCGTAGAGATACGATAGACTATAAACTTGGGGAAGTGTATACATGGGCAGAGATATACGCTAAACGGAGACAAAATAAGCCATATAGCCAAAACACGGACACATCTTCGTCCGGAAGTGAAAGATCTAGCCAATCAGATAAGACACAGGACTTATCAGTACCTGCCACAGCATCAAGCTCAACAGCAACTACTGTTTCTTTTTTAGAATCAGGCCCCACCGAGGGGGACGACCCAGGCGGAGCCGAGATCAAGAAAAGGAAAAAGAAAAGGAACCACCGCAGACTCGAACGACAACATCCAAGAAGGACAAGAACAAGAAGGGGGACAGCGAATAACTTAGTTATTAACATTTCAGATTATCATTTTTCTGATTTGGAATTAAAGACACTACAGAAAGGCACTTCATTTGTACCCACGACACATACCAACAGCTTGGAAATAGACATCAGTCTGTTTAAACTAATGAGAAAATTACGTTTACTGCACTTTTTTGAGAATGTGGTGACTGAACATTTAGAGACAACCACAGAAGACCCATTGAAGGGATTAAAAGCTAAAGGCACCTATATGGCCCCCATCAGCCACAAGAGTTTGGATACATTTGAAGCACTAGTGAAACAAGATCTATCAAAACTCAATTTTCAAAAAACCCATAAACCAAACAACTTGACACAAAAAGAATGGGGAATTTTAAGATCTATTGCAAATAAAACAGACATTACCTGCCAAAAAGCGGATAAGGGAGGAGCACTGGTGACTTTAAATACTAGTCAGTATGAGGAACAAGTTGAAATACACTTATCAGATGACAACACATATATGAAGCTAGACTCCAATCCCACTGAACAATTCACAGAAGTTTTGAAAGACATTGTTCAAACAGCTCTAGACATGGGAACCATAAACGAGAAAGTTAAAAAATATTTAATTCAAACCAATCCCAGGAGTCCGACCATATACATGGTACCAAAAATACACAAAAGTCTAACCAACCCACCGTTCCATCCAATAGTCTCCACAAAAGGTAGTCTGCACGAACCAGTGGGCAAATACTTGGATCGTCACTTACAACCCATGGTCATCAAATTAAAAACTTTCATTAAAGATACGACAGATTTCCTGATTAAAATCAATAATACATCCAATGCAAAGGATGAGACAATACTATTGTGTACGGTGGACGTAAAATCGTTATATACATCCATACCACATCAACTAGGCATTGAAGCCACCGAGCAAGCCTTATTACAAAGTGATTATGATGATGATTTGAAAGTGTTTCTAATGGAACTATTACAATTCACTCTTCTACACAGTTATTTTAAATGGAAAACCAGCTGGTTCCAACAGAAGACTGGCACTTCTATGGGCAATTGTGCTGCCCCCAGTTACGCAAATATCTTCATGGGGTACTTTGAAGAACAACACATACTATCAATACCAGAATGGAAGACACACTTGAAACTTTTTGTAAGATTTATTGATGACATCTTCATCTTATGGAACGGAACATCCACAGAGCTCAGTGATCAACTAACCAAACTCAACCAGATTGATGAAAGGATTGAATTTACCTATGAAATTCAAGAACAATCCATCAACTTCCTAGACGTAAGGATAACCAAAACAGAAGATGGATTTGAAACAGATCTATATAGAAAAGAAACGGACAGAAACAATACTCTCCTATATGGCAGCTTCCATCAACCAGCACTCAAAAACCACATGCCCTACACCCAACTATTAAGAGTGACAAGAATAGTATCTAATCTTGAAATCAAGGAGATACGTGTCAAAGACATGTTACAACGATTCAAAGCAAGAGGTTACCCAGAGCACATATTGAACCAAGCTAACAACCAATGCAAAACGATAAGCAGAGACACATTATTATCATCCAGAGCCAGAGACAAACAAAACCACATGACTGTGGTTTCCAAATACTCTACCATGAGTGGAACTTACAAAAGGATCATCAGAAAACACTGGTCGATATTACAGTTGGAACCAGATTTTAACAACATCTTTGAACAGGAACCCATTTTCGCTTACACCAGAGCAAAAAATCTGGGAGAAATCATAAAAAATCCCACAAAACAACAGAGCAACATCTCATACAAGGGTACAGTAGCCTGCTGGAACTGCAACAACTGCAACAACATTATCAGTGGACCGTATGTAACACACCCGATGAAAGGACACAAAATCAAATTAAAAGTGACAGCCACATGTGACACATCTAATCTGATATATCTGTTGAAATGCCCCTGCGGTAAAATTTATGTGGGACAGACTGAAAGAAAAATCAAGATTCGCATTAACGAACATAAAAGCAATATAAGAACCAAAATTTTAAAATCGACAGTGGCCAGTCACTTCATAGAAGCAGGACACAACATTTGTTAACTAAAATTCTGTGTATTAGAAATTATAACCAGAAATGAAGGAAAAGACAATCACAACTCATTATTACACCGTGAAAACCATTGGATACGCCTACTGAACTCCATGAAACCCTATGGAATGAACGATCGCATGGAATATCAATGTTACCTCTGATTGATTGTATTATTCTTCATCCACTATTTAACTGTATTTTGATAGTTACTTCATATATTTGGTTTAATTTGAGTAACGTTTCATTTTGCACATATCCATTTTCTTATTCTTTTAGATCTATTTTATTAACGTGTTTTTTAAACACTAGCACAATATAGCAGGGACTTGTATATAACAGACCGATTAAATCACTATAACAAGCATCCATCGTCACTTTCTAGGACTTATGCCACAGTCCTATTTTATTTTAATGATTAACGTCGTCACGTTTCTTTTTAAACACACGGAATAACTGCCGTAGTGTTCGACACCCGCGTAGAACACACCAGGATCGCAACTAACACACACCTCACCAGACAAGTAAGTAAATACTTGCAGCGCGCTAAGCACCGTAATGTACCGGAGCAACAGAGATTTTAAACGTAACTAAGAATCACAGCCCGTAACAACCGAGAGGCACATATCACGTGAGCCGAGCGCATGAACTTTATAAATTTTTATCACTTTTTATTAGTACTTAACTAATGCACAATGAACTGATACTCACTGACCAGGCACAACTTTGATCGTATTTAACCAGCAACGCGGTATAACATTCGTTTTGAGCACAAAGAACGGTGATAGATCACTGTTTTAAACACACTCGACACTCTCACAAAATAAACCCGTGTAAACACACCTTTTTGTTCACAACTTTCACTGGGCACTCCACTCGTGTATATTGTTTTTTAAGACCCCGTGGTCCTTGTATTCTGAGTAGCATTCTTTCCATTTATTCTAGATATTCCCCAGATGAAGGCCTATGACGCCAAAATGCATTGGGATATTTGAAATCCTTATAAAATGGTGTATAACAGTTGCATTATGGGAGATGAAGTACAATTTCCCTAGGATGAAAAACTGAAATAAAAACAAATTACGGAAACAACCAAAGAAAATTGTATAAAACTTTATTGAACTGGAGTAAGTCTCATAATAGAGACACGTACTTGTGCCCAGGGTACATACCCCACATTCATGGGGATGCGATCATTTATTCAACACACACTCATGTTCGGAGAGTGATACCCAGGAGCACGAAGAACATAAATAACCAAGGGAGAACCCGAAGCAGTGCACGTACTACCTAATTCACTATCGATATTTTACAAGTCTGAACACAGTACGAAGCACGCTAATAATCAACTATGGCATATGAACAAATATCCAATTTGACTGAACACAGAGCGGAAACATTCGCATTCGCTAACGATGCAGCTACCAGAATTTATGCACTCATTCAAGATGAAACCACGGAGTTCACATTCACACTCACCCGCACCAAGGAACAAAACATCCGTCAACTACTATATTTATCAAAGAAGGAAATCAATCAGAGACTACATGCTAGCACAATGATCAAATACCATAAAGTTCAAAGAATTCCCAGGGGATTGAGAATCCCCCTAAAACCATCACTATGTAAAAATGTACAACAATTCAAGGACCGCTGGTTCGCGATTCTGAACAAATGTTCTCTAGACTTAATTTTATTAATTATAGAAGAACTGTCAAATATCCTTGAGGACCTCACCAAAGAAATAGCTACAGTCAAAACTGAATTAGAAAAATCAATGTTGGCCGAAGATTGGACAAAAACTCTGGAAGATATAAACAATCAATTATCAAAACATGCCCAAGAAGACAATGAGAGAAAAATACGCAAATTTCGTAGAGATACGATAGACTATAAACTTGGGGAAGTGTATATATGGGCAGAGATATACGCTAAACGGAGACAAAATAAGCCATATAGCCAAAACACGGACACATCTTCGTCCGGAAGTGAAAGATCTAGCCAATCAGATAAGACACAGGACTTATCAGTACCTGCCACAGCATCAAGCTCAACAAGAACTACTGTTTCTTTTTTAGAATCAGGCCCCACCGAGGGGACGACCCAGGCGGAGCCAGAGATCAAGAAAAGGAAAAAGAAAAGGAACCACCGCAGACTCGAACGACAACATCCAAGAAGGACAAGAACAAGAAGGGGGGACAGCGAATAACTTAGTTATTAACATTTCAGATTATCATTTTTCTGATTTGGAATTAAAGACACTACAGAAAGGCACTTCATTTGTACCCACGACACATACCAACAGCTTGAAAATAGACATCAGTCTGTTTAAACTAATGAGAAAATTACGTTTACGGCACTTTTTTGAGAATGTGGTGACTGAACATTTAGAAACAACCACAGAAGACCCATTGAAGGGATTAAAAGCTAAAAGCACCTATAATGCCCCCATCAGCCACAAGAGTTTGGATACATTTGAGGCACTAGTGAAACAAGATCTATCAAAACTCAATTTTCAAAAAAAACATAAACCAAACAATTTGACACAAAAAGAATGGGGAATTTTAAGATCTATTGCAAATAAAACAGACATTACCTGCCAAAAAGCGGATAAGGGAGGAGCACTGGTGACTTTAAATACTAGTCAGTATGAGGAACAAATTGAAATACACTTATCAGAAGACAACACATATATGAAGCTAGACTCCAATCCCACTGAACAATTCACAGAAGTTTTGAAAGACATTGTTCAAACAGCTCTAGACATGGGAACCATAAACGAGAAAGTTAAAAAATATTTAATTCAAACCAATCCCAGGAGTCCGACCATATACATGGTACCAAAAATACACAAAAGTCTAACCAACCCACCGTTCCGTCCAATAGTCTCCACAAAAGGTAGTCTGCACGAACCAGTGGGCAAATACTTGGATCGTCACTTGCAACCCATGGTCATCAAATTAAAAACTTTCATTAAAGATACGACAGATTTCCTGATTAAAATCAATAATACATCCAATGCAAAGGATGAGACAATACTATTGTGTACGGTGGACGTAAAATCGTTATATACATCCATACCACATCAACTAGGCATTGAAGCCACCGAGCAAGCCTTATTACAAAGTGATTGTGATGATGATTTGAAAGTGTTTCTAATGGAACTATTACAATTCACTCTTCTACACAGTTATTTTAAATGGAAAACCAGCTGGTTCCAACAGAAGACTGGCACTTCTTTGGGCAATTGTGCTGCCCCCAGTTACGCAAATATGTTCATGGGGTACTTTGAAGAACAACACATACTATCAATACCAGAATGGAAGACACACTTGAAACTTTTTGTAAGATTTATTGATGACATCTTCATCTTATGGAACGGAACATCTACAGAGCTCAGTAATCAACTAACCAAACTCAACCAGATTGATGAAAGGATTCAATTTACCTATGAAATTCAAGAACAATCCATCAGCTTCCTAGACGTAAGGATAACCAAAACAGAAGATGGATTTGAAACAGATCTATATAGAAAAGAAACGGACAGAAACAATACTCTCCTATATGGCAGCTTCCATCAACCAGCACTCAAAAACCACATGCCCTACACCCAACTATTAAGAGTGACAAGAATAGTATCTAATCTTGAAATCAAGGAGATACGTGTCAAAGACATGTTACAACGATTCAAAGCAAGAGGTTACCCAGAGCACATATTGAACCAAGCTAACAACCGATGCAAGACGAGAAGAAGAGACACATTATTATCATCCAGAGCCAGAGACAAACAAAACCGCATGACTGTGGTTTCCAAATACTCTACCATGAGTGGAACTTACAAAAGGATCATCAAAAAACACTGGTCGATAATACAGTTGGAACCAGATTTTAACAACATCTTTGAACAGGAACCCATTTTCGCTTACACCAGAGCAAAAAATCTGGGAGAAATCATAAAAAATCCCACAAAACAACAGAGCAACATCTCATACAAGGGAACAGTAGCCTGCTGGAACTGCAACAACTGCAACAACATTATCAGTGGACCGTATGTAACACACCCGATGAAAGGACACAAAATCAAATTAAAAGTGACAGCCACATGTGACACATCTGATCTGATATATCTGTTGAAATGCCCCTGCGGTAAAATGTATGTAGGACAGACTGAAAGAAAAATCAAGATTCGCATTAACAAACATAAAAGCAATATAAGAACCAAAAATTTAAAATCGACAGTGGCCAGTCACTTCATAGAAACAGGACACAACATTTGTCAACTAAAATTCTGTGTATTAGAAATTATAACCAGAAATGAAGGAAAAGACAATCACAACTCATTATTACACCGTGAAAACCATTGGATACGCCTACTGAACTCCATGAAACCCTATGGAATGAACGATCGCATGGAATATCAATGTTACCTCTGATTAATTGTATTATTCTTCCTCCACTATTTAACTGTATTTTGATAGTTACTTCATATATTTGGTTTAATTTGACTAACGTTTCATTTTGCACATATCCATTTTCTTATTCTTTTAGATCTATTTTATTAACGTGTTTTTTTAAACACTAGCACAATATAGCAGGGACTTGTATATAACAGACCGATTAAATCACTATAACAAGCATCCATCGTCACTTTCTAGGACTTATGCCACAGTCCTATTTTTATTTTAATGATTAACGTTGTCACGTTTCTTTTTAAACACACGGAATAACTGCCGCAGTGTTCGACACCCGCGTAGAACACACCAGGATCGCAACTAACACACACCTCACCAGACAAGTAAGTAAATACTTGCAGCGCGCTAAGCACCGTAATGTACTGGAACAACAGAGATTTTAAACGTAACTAAGAATCACAGCCCGTAACAACCGAGAGGCACATATCACGTGAGCCGAGCGCATGAACTTTTATTAATTTTTATCACTTTTTAGTAGTATTTAACTAATGCACAATGAACCGATACTCACCGACACGGCACAACTTTGATCGTATTTAACCAGCAACGCGGTATAACATTCGTTTTGAGCACAAAGAACGGTGATAGATCACTGTTTTAAGCACACTCGACACTCTCACAAAATAAACCCGTGTAAACACACCTTTTTGTTCACAACTTTCACTGGGCACTCCACTCGTGTATATTGTTTTCTAAGACCCCGTGGTCCTTGTATTCTGAGTAGCATTCTTTCCATTTATTCTAGATATTCCCCAGATGAAGGCCTAAGAGGCCGAAATGCATTGGGATATTTGAAATCCTTATAAAATGGTGTATAACAGTTGCATTATGGGAGATGAAGTACAATTTCCCTAGGATGAAAAACTGAAATAAAAACAAATTACGGAAACTACCAAAGAAAATTGTATAAAACTTTATTGAACTGGAGTAAGTCTCATAATAGAGACACATACTTGTGCCAGGGGACATACCCCACATTCATGGGGATGCGATCATTTATTCAACACACACTCATGTTCGGAGAGTGATACCCAGGAGCACGAAGAACATAAATAACCAAGGGAGAACCCGAAGCAGTGCACGTACTATCTAATCCACTATCAATATTTTACAAGTCTTTGAAATCGTGCACATATGGAGCATCGCCGAAGCAGGGGTTAGTGGCAGTTTGGAAGACATGACCATCGGGAAACAGATCTCCAATGGTGAAGAGGTTGTAATGGCGCAGTGTACGCTGCACTCATTTTTACCGCATGAAAGCCACAGGTTGTCATGGAGTGGACTAGCTGCAAAATAGAGAGGGCTGCCTCCCAGCAATCAGCGCATCATCCCCAAAGCCCAGCATGCCATGGACACTGTTTGAAATCGGTGGCGTCTAGTGGTATGCCCTTCGGTAAGATTGCTGAGTGTGGAAGGCTGTTCAGTTGGTCACTCTCTGGTTTCAGGTAGGGGATGCGGGTGTCCGGGTGGTACCATCGATGTGGGTATTGGCACAGAGCAGCAAGATAGTACAGGTGAAAATCAGGTACTTCCAAGCTGCCTCGGTCGTATGGGAGAGTTAGAGTATCCCGGTGAACACAGGGATGCACCCAACCCAGATCAGTCGTAGAAGGAGGCTGCGTAGCGAGTGAAAGAAAGATTGTGGGAGTGGGATTGGAATATTTAAAAGAGACATAAAAAGTGAGGGAGTATGGCCATTTTAATGATGGCCACTCGGCCAGACATGGCCAGCGGTAGTTTGATCCATCGCTCAATCTGCAATTCAAGATTTGCCACTGCAGGGCCATAATTTAGTTGTAATATCTGGTCCTTATCCCTGTGAAGGTGAGTGCCAAGATACTTGGTGCCATCCGTGGGCCATTTCAGAGGGTGATCAGTTAAGCCTGGCTGGGTAGAGTCTGTCAAGGGGAAGAGCTCCGACTTCGCCCAATTAATCTTGAGCCCAGATAAGTTGCCAAATCGCATTATCTCATGCACAAGAGGAGAGAGGATATCTGATGGGTGGCGGAGGAGTATATCATTGGTATATAGCGAAAGAAGCAGGGGGCCCTGGGCAAGTTGGAGTCCCTGATCCAGATGACGGGCATGCAGGTGGCGAACCAGGGGGTCCATTGCGATGATAAAAAGTAGGGGGGACAGTGGACAGCTCTGCCTGGTGCCTCTTGTAATGGGGAAAGTAGCGGTCAGCGATCCGTTGATCCGTATGCAGGCCATCGGTCCGGAGTATAAAAGCATAATCATAGACAGGAAGGGGGGGAATCCCTAGCTTCACCAAGACTATTTTCAAGAACGGCCATTCAAGAGAGTCAAGCGCCTTCTCTGCGTCTAATAAGGCCACAGCTGCTGGTGTAGATGGGGATATCTTGTTTAGCACTGTAAAGATATTTTGGAGATTGAGCGATTGGATCTGTGTGGTACGAATTCAGACTGTACCAGGGAAATAATCTGTTCCATTAGAAGAGTCAGTCTAGTGGCCAATACTTTGGCCAATATTTTGTTGTCTAGGTTAAGTAGTGAGAGAGGTCTATAGGAAGCGCAAAGAGTGGGGCCTTTACCAGTCTTTAGTAACAGATTAAGGACTGTAAGGAATGCTTCCCGTAGCGTGAGTGGTAGAGATCAAGTAGGAAGGGATTCGTTATATAAAGCCAGGAGCTGCGGAGCTATCTGTTTCTTGAAGGCCTTGTAAAAAGCTCCAGTGAGGCTGTCCAGTCGCGGCGTCTTAGAGCAGTCGAAGGAGTGGATGGCTATGGTGATTTCAACCCCACGTAGTGGTTCACTAAGGAATTGTCGCTGGCCATCCGTGAGCCAGACCATGGAAATTTCCTTTAAATAAGAAGCGAGTTCAGGAGGGGCGTCAGTGACCCGGGAGGTGTAGAGATGTTTCTAGTACTTCTAAAAATTTGGTTAATACTACCTCGCCACCCAGCACTTGTGTGCCAGTATTGGTCTGGAGTACAGACACATAGTTGTGTGTTCGATTTGGAAGCAGCATTCTGGCAAGGGTATGCCCGGGACGCTCTCCCTCCCCTTAGCGGAAGGTTTTGGTGTATTTCCTTATGTATGCAATCTTCCTGTCAGCGAATTCGCTGAATATTCCAGTAATAATGCCCGTTGATAAAGCCTTGTGTCTACATCTGTTTCCACTGCATGTCCCGGAGCTCTGACTCAATATGCTGAAGCTGATGACGTCTGTCATGAAGAATGCCAGAGTGTTTGGAGATGCTGACCCTTCGGATAAAGTCTTTGAAGGCCTTCCAGAGGATGGCCTGTGTCTCGACGGTGCCTGTGTTTAGTGCGAGGTATTCGTTTACGCCCTCTAACACCTCTTAGTGGAACACCTGGTCATGGAGGTCATCACTAAGGAATCATCACGCGCCTCCAGTTCCACAACTATATGGGATGCCAAGGTGGAGTAGGATAGGGCTATGGTCTGGGTATGCTGCAAGATAGTGACTGTGGAAGTCCAGAGGGAAACATTAGCTGAGAGAAACCAGTAATCCAGTCTCATCGAGACAGAGTGGGGCAAAGAGTAGAAAGTGATTCCAGGAGTGGAAGGGTGGTGAGTGTGCCAAGCATCTCGCAGTGTGTATGTGTCTATGATGTGCCTCAAGACATTCCGGGGGCTCTGGGCTTCTCGCTGGTATTC
Source organism: Calotriton arnoldi (assembly GCA_963921515.1). Taxonomy (NCBI): domain Eukaryota; kingdom Metazoa; phylum Chordata; class Amphibia; order Caudata; family Salamandridae; genus Calotriton; species Calotriton arnoldi. Next base: position 46,776 of record CAWUFW010023921.1, on the reverse strand, counting down.
GAGCTAGAGGAGTCGATTCGTGGGCATAGGGGCAAGTTGAAATCGCCTTCAAGTATTATGTGTTTTACATCTGTGCGGCTCATTTGCTGTCTAGGTCCTGAAAAAAGTCAGGATCATCTGTAGTGGGGGCATAAACGTTCACTAGGATTACAGGTGACATCTTTCAACACTTTATGAGCTACTTGCACACTATCACTTTTAGCAACCTTTTCTAATAGTACCCAGTTCAAGCCCATTGTGAGCTATTTGTACCATCTGTGGGCAGTAAGTCTTTCAGGTTTTATTTTTGTATTTTAATGTGAATGTTCTTATATGATAGACATTCTTAGGTACTGATTTTTATTAGGTTCTTTTTATCACTTTTAGGCCAAGTTTAGCGCTCTTCAATCTAGCAGTTCATGCCACAAACACTTTACCAAACTATTTGCACTAGAACAGGAATTAGGAAGCACTTGCACTTTATTATAATGCTCTTAAGAAAATTGTTGTCCCCGATTGGGGTATTTTATGCCTGATTTTGCAATCGTAATTGAAGAAAAATGATTTTATGTCATTGCAGTACAATTAGTGGTGTTGAGTCATAAGGTCAAGTGGACATTTTGTGGGGGTAGACATGATGCTTACTGTTTGTGCAAGTATTATTTTTGTGTTAATGCTGTATACTGTATGGCTTACATTTGAAACAGTAAAGTTATTTGCTTGCTATAGTCTCTTCTAGTGTGAACGGGCAATTGTAGGAAGTGTAAAGACATAGTGCATATATTGTTTGAGTCAACAGCAGATATTAGGCTGATCCAGAAACACCAATCTCTGCTGGTAAAAGTAATGTTCTCTACTCTAACTGGGCAAAGGTGTTGCTTATTCATTTACGGAGTCCACATTTAGGAGCACTGAGGTTTTAATCAGGAATGCTTCCCAAATTTCAAAATATTTTTAAGGGGATATTTTAGGTTATTAGACTATTTTCTATAAAAAAATTAAGATTTTTGTTTGTAATGGTTGGCAGGGTATATGGCCATAATTAATATAGCAACACAGATGATCATTTATGAATCCTAGACTTCGAATTCGAGTTATCAGAAATGAAAGCCCTCTATGTCTTGAGAAGCGACTGGAATGTTAACATCAGCGAAATTGGCCCTTCAAAGTCGTGGTTCAGTCTGCTCTACAAATTGCTTACTGGGCTAGGAGTTGTAAGCTGTAATGGACTTTGGATCACACTCCACTTCAAGATATGGAATTTGTTACTTATATTCGAAAACCCACTTTGAAATGTATAATTAGAGAAACTAGATAACTAAAATTTAACATTTTCAAAATGCCCTATTACATGAAGCATCACAATTGAGGAGAAAAGAGTTCTCCTGAGAATTAGAGGGCCTTTCCAAAGTAGATATACCAGAAAGTACTTAGTAGACGAGTTTCTCAACATTATAATGTAAAATAAATTCACTCTCAATTTTATATATATATATATATATGAACTTTTACGTTAAACTAATTAATGCTAAATGCTATTATTTTTTTATTTAATAATACACTTAAATATGAAACAACATAAACATGGCCAGGTTGCTACAAACTAAATAAAAGGAGAAATGCTAGGGAAGGTGGTTGATTTTAATTTTATTGTTCAAAAAACAAGATTTTAAAAATTAAATAATATATTAAAATAATGTTTTGACAGCCATCTTGATTGGTCAGTAATACTGGTTATTAACGTGGTCTGTTGCTCTATTCGTTATGGCATCACATCACACTCAGTTGAAGATGCAAAATTTGGTGTAATGCAGTCTTTTTCTCTGATCGTGTATACACATTAATTTCTCATGATGGAACTGTTTCAACACCTGAGACAATGATTCGCTTAGCTGGTGCATCTATGGGTGCTTTACAATCATTGACTTTATTAGAAAAGGAACCCAGTGACTGTCACTGAAGTCTCAAGATTAAAGCTGAAACATGAGGGTCAAGGCCTGAGTTAAAGCTCAGGGCAATGTTTTTCCTTTCAACCTGAGTTTTCTAAGGCTGTATGAAGCTATATACTGGCTTAAATAGGATATTGGAAGCCATCATGGGGTTTAATTAGGTATTTGATTCTGTCTCTTACAGTAGTCGTACAACTCAGTATGTGAGGTATACAACATCATATCCCACTGAAGCAGTGTCTTTATTAACAATGAGTTTATCAGTCTGTTTTTTAGTCTCAGCCCAATCTAAATGAGTTACTACCAAGTACACCTAAATCTAGCTTGGTATTCAGGCAAAACAGAAGAAAGAGCTTGGGACAGGACACAGCCCATGGTGACTTATTCACATTCCCTTCGAATGGCCCACATCTCTGGCCTTCCCTTCTATACTTCCCTAAAAACTTGCCTAGCAAATGAAAAGAGAAGAGAGGTCTTCGGAAAGTACACAGTCTCCAGTGACTTCTCACTGAATGCTTACCTGCCCTCCGCTTTTTTGAGATCCATCCATTCGTCCATCCCTATTACCTGTTGATTAGTTATAACCTTGGTGGTACCGCCCTTGACCTGTCTTGACCTGTCTTCCCTTAAGGCTTAGGTAAGTCCCTCATCCTTCAAAAGGCGGCAATGCCACTTCTTTTCAATGGAACTTCAGAATGGTGGTTACAGCACCTCAACATTTCCCTACATCTAGTGAGCAACACTGACTCCATACCCAACTGAAGAAATATGCCCCACCTGCTGCGGGAGCCAACCAGAGGTTCTGCCTCTGGATTAGGCTCTATTGCGGCAGTGATAGCGAATATCTTGCAATCTCGAGTAAGCTGATTCCCTGACTTCTCTACTCACAGTGAATTTTGGTTTGTTACGAATTTCTCTGATTTTACATATGGACTTCTTTTTATTTACTCCTTTGAGGCACCCATTGGAAGTTATTGGAACCTGCAAGCTGTGCGTAAACACGCACTTTGTACTTATAGTCGTTGCTTACAAGAAGCAATGCTAGCACTAACAACGTCTCTTTTACTGCCAGCCTTGCTTCTCATAAGCAAGGACTAGAAGCACAAAGTGCGTAATTACGCACTGCTTGCAAGTTTTCAAAACACATAAATAAAATGCATTGCTACTTACAATGCCAATACCTCAAACTCTCGCAAATGCGAGACCTATTGCATTGCAAATGCTTGTTTATAATTGTTACTGTGATAAGATTTTGGACAAGTTATTGCATCGTTTTTTTCCGTTGTTGTTATAGAATTATGTAAACATTTGTAACATGACTCTGCTTCTTTAAATTGGTAAACTTTTACAAACATGTACTAATGCACATTTGAGTTTAAATCATTTGAGCTTGTCGTTAAACAAGTAAACGATAACCATCTCATTTTCAGTATTAGTTGAATTAGTTGTATTTTAAGACGCTAGACGAGAAAACTGTGTGTCTGTGTGTATTTATATACAAACTGAGGGGCATATTATCAAGGGCTTTATCGCCGCTTTAGCGGCACTTTTTGCCGCTAAAGCGGCGATAATTTTATCGCCCTATTAGCAAGCTGTCGCTAACAGGCGTTAGCGACAGCTTTCAGGCGTTAGAGGCCGCGTTAACCATCGCCTTGCATGTCAGCGATAATTATCGCTAATGACATGCAAGGAAGACGTTCCCTACTAAAAGCGACTGAAAACAGTCGCTAATCCCACTACCCCCTATTAGCAAGGCAGGCGAAGCGATATAATAATTCGTGCTAAGCGCGTTTATCGCTATATTTTATCTCCTGCTAGTGAGGATGACTTACCTGTTTAAGGTATAGGAGGTGGATTCTAATGCTGAATCCACCTTAGCGATAATGCGAGAATATCGCTGCTTTTCCAGCGATATTCTCACATTTTACAGCTATCGCTGGAAATAATATCGCTATGGAGATAAACCTTACTAATAGGGTGTTATCTCAGCGATATTTTCCAGCGATAGGCGGCGTTAACCAAAGTCGCGCTAAGCGCGGTTAGCGATAAATATCGCTATTCCTTGCTAATATGCCCCAAAGTTTTACTTTTCTTGTTTTTTTTTTCTTCAAATGGTTGGCTACGACATGCTGTACGTTGGCACTTCAGTAAACCCATATCTCAGTGAGAAAGGGTTCATTTACTTCAATGTGCTACTCAGTCATTACATATTGTAAAACGTACTTACTTCCTTATGACTGGATTGCCAACTTGTTCTTCTCTAGCTAGGACGAGCGTTATTTTTTTCTCTTCATTGAATAAGCTAAAAGCCATAATGGAGCCAGTAACCTAAACAAAAATAGCTTAACTCTACCACCAGGCCATACACGATTTCCATGCGCAGTTTCTCGAATTCCACCTTTTTGAAATGCTGAGCTTTATTTGATGTATAATAATGTTCTATTGCACCTGATTAATGATGATTGATATGCGCAGCGTTGCCTCGCTTTCCAGTCACAGCACCAATAAATCCCTGAAAGCCATAGCACACCCCAGTTAAAGATTCCAAGGGATTCTAAGGAATGCGGAGTCGTTTTCCTTCTGTTTGGCCGAACTCCGGATGCTCTGCAACACTCCAAAGCCAGGGGCGGCTCCTCCATGTGGGCGGAGAAGCGTCCCCCCACTTCTTTCTCGCAGTGCGAGAAGCAGAAACATAAAATGGTATTATAAATACCATTTTATGTTTCTGCTTCTTGCACTGCGAGAAAGCAGAAGGGTTTGATTGGGGGCGGGCGGGTGGGCGGTCCTGCTCCAGGGCAGGGGAGGAGTGGCTTGCCCACTGTTGTAGGTGCTGACTGTTTGGTCGGCCCCAGGGCCGACCAAACCAGTCATACACACTCTCCCTTTTCTCCATGAAGGCTGCCTGCAGCCTACATGGAGAAAATGGCCTCCCCATAGACGCCTGTGTGGTCGGCGTCCCAGCCAATCACACCGCTGCCATTGCAGCGTTGTGATTGGCTTAGGGGAGGGAGGCTGCCGGCTTCCTGCGAGGACTCAGAGCAGAGACAACGCAACGCGGGACCGGATCGGGTTGGCGAATGTAAGTTGTTATTTTTTATCTAAAATTAACTCCCCCGCGCGACCCCCCACACCCCCACCCGCACGTCATGCCGGCCATGACTGTCCAAAGCCAAGAACAATGTATTTCTCGTTATAGCACACATAAAAACTCACCCCTCCCCAGCAGCCGCTGCCAGTCTTAAAGCATCATTTCTTTGAACAAAACGTTAGCCTTTGGGAGTACGTGACTCATGTCTCCTTTCTTGTATAGTATTGGGTCAAAACACACAGAAAATGTATGGCACCTGAACTTTAAGGAATTTATTTGAGCAGATCTTTGGGGGCAGTCTCTTTTCTCCAGCTCTCCCTTTTAAGTGGGTTCATAAAACATTATGAGGTCGGCCCTGAGGTTAATAATTAGAAAAGCAGGGCTGCATGAACAAGTAATGCCGTGTTTCAGCCTGCGTAGAGACAACTGAAAAGAGCATTTCCCTGAACAATTACACTCATAACGAATGTGTTAAATGTAAGTAGGTTAATGAAATCATAAACTAAAATCGCCCCATGGCAAATAGTCTGCTGTTTCAAAGTAATGTAGACATACATAAACCCTAGTTTTAACATTTGACACGATTTTAAAATCAAATCCCTTCCCTGCCAACACTTTAACCAAGCAGTAACGAGTCGCGGAAAGTAAAAAAAACCAAAAAGTTCTCACACACATTAACTGAAGAACCAAGGCGTAAAGAAACTGTACTTTACCGTTGCGCCTCAGCCTTGAAGGGAAGGGACGTATCGGCAAAGTCAACCAGTTAGAAAGCAGCAAAGAAGGCCGACAGTGGAGTAAACCAATGGTAAGTAGCAGGCGTGAAAAAGTTGTATTATTGATCTCAAAATCACAAAGAGGGGGGACACAGGGAGCTACATAAAGGTCCAGTGACCCGTGCTCCCGAGGAAGACTATACAACCAACGAGAGTCACTGTTCCTATCAGAAGAAGAAAGGGTAAGGGGTGAACAGCTCTTGTCGTCCTACTACTCTGTTTGTGGGGGACAGTGTGTCCTAGTCTTCATGCCTTCACACACCCCGAAGGATGTCATGCTTCATCATTGGGCTATTGCTCCTCGTCGGGCCGGCGCTGCAATGCCCTATGGGTCCCCCGAAGGGTCACTTTGTCGGAGATCTTTTCGATAAAGCTGTGTGGGTGCGTGGGGGTGAGTGGCAGTGATGTCCTAATGTGAAGTTAAAAAATGACTGGAGGGGTGATTTGAGAGTTTCTTGAAAAAAGGGAGTCCCTCTGTCATTACTAAAAACCAAGAAGGTGGTGCTGCTGTGAGGGATATAATGGCCCTCTGTAGCTAGATATGTAACATACCCCTAGGGGTATTTAGTAATGACAGAGGGACTCCCTTTTTTCAATAAATTCTCCAATCACCCCTCAAACTGAAGATGGGATGTGGGACCTGAAAGAGGAGAGAAGCAAAGGAGTAGACTTGTCCCAGCATCAATGGAAGTGAACCCTGGCTGGAAATGAAATAGGAGGAAAACAAAAAATGTGCAATTTCACTTGGCCACTGGGCATTCTGAGCAAAACTGAAGATCTGGATAGCACGGAGTATTGCCAGATATCCATGACTCGTCGAAACCCAGTCTAAATCCTACTCTGCCAATTGTCACACAGAAGCTCCCGCCCTTGACCTGGACAGGATCCTGGATGCTGTTCCACGACCTGACACCAAAGCCGCCACTAACCGGTCTGCTTTAGGCACTGCCAAGCAAAATCACCCTACAGGTAATTCAAACTGTTGGCCCTGATATTCAGCTAACGGGATAAGTATAGATGACCCCAAACCTTCCTTACACTGAGTGGATGGATAGATGGATGGACGGACAGACGGATGGACGGATGGATGTGTTAGTGTGGGTGGGGGGTGGATGGATGGCTAGATGGAGGAAAGAGTAGAGGCTTGAAATGGTAAATACTTGGATAGCAGTGTGGGTGGATGCATAGTTGGATCAGTGGGCGGGTAAGTCTATGCCTTGGTTGGTGCTGGCTGGTTCAATGCATGAGCGGGTAAGGGGGATGTTCGAGTGGGTGGATGGTTGGATGGGTTGATAGAAGGATGGATTAATGTAAGAAATCATCTGAATGGGTGGATGAATAGGTGGGTGGATGGATGAGTTGGGGGGCAGATACACAGATGGAGAATCAGGCCATTGAGACAAACAAATTATGGAAATATGGGTCAGTCAATGGGCGGTTGTGCTGGTGATTTGGCAGCTGATTGAATGGATGTAGTGCTTAGCACTGGTTTGTTCTCACTGCCTCAGTTCAAATCCCCTTTTGGCTGTGGTGTTCTGCTACATGCACCATGATTAGAAGCTGTGAGGTAAACTTTTATCCCTGTGGAGATAGGGGTTCACCAGGATCGGAATTCCCAGGTGTGGGAAAGTTTTTGCATTCAGACTGTTTTCCCTGACAGATTTCAGCAGGTCAAACCTGCTGAACTTTAGCAGGGCAAAGGCTGTTAGAAAAGTTGAAACATGCAGAATTCAGTCCTTTAAATACTGATTCTGCATGTTATGCCTAATTTCTAAGTAAAATAAAAATGGAATAGAAAGTATTTACTGCACCAAGTAAATAGCTCACCCTGGGTGATCGTATTTGCCTATTGCAGTAAATACCTCATCCCCCACTAACCCCCTTGTAATTGTGGATTACATGGTGGGAAAAGGGGCACATTTTTTCACATCTCTCATCCTCTGCATGTCGCCAATAAGTGAATGTGTTCACTTATGTGCTTGTGTCAAAGCAGGGGCAGATAGTTTTGGGGGCCCTATATAACATAAAATTAGAGTTGGGTAAAAAGTGAGTTACAAGGTTGTTTTTTTAGACTCGATTCTGAGTGACATCATAGACAACTCGAGCTCCACTTTTTTTGCCTATTTCATGTCACTCAGAACCACTTGGTGAAAAACATTCGGTAGTTAAGTGAAAAAACATGAGTTTCTTTGATTATTATTTCAAGCATTTGTTTTAAGAATAACAGGACGAAAACCAACCGAAGCATACAGGCCCGAGTCCGCAAGCAACAGGCAACCTCCCAGTACAATTCAAAACACAACATTCCACTAGTCCACAGGAGTCTTCCACTCAATAAGAATGTTAACAAGACTTGCAATGAGTGCTTACATGGCTCTTTTCTTTCATAATAGTTTAAAAAGAAAATGACCTGAGCCTACCAGGCACTCTGTGCTGCCGGACACTTTTACATGCCACCTGAGAAATTTCAGATTTCTCTACGAACATGGAACAACTATTATCTGGGTTGGTCAGACCTCAAACCAACCATACTTAATCACTTTGTCAACATTTCACCAATAGTGTCTGTTAACACTGCCACATATTTTATCCACCACCATTAGGATCAGAAAACTTTGGCTCCTGTTTTTTAACATGAGATGATTTTTTTATGCAGACAAGATCCCCCATGGCAATAGATTTAAAACAAAAAAAATATTTCCTCATAATAACGTTTCTGTTTACATTGTGCATTTTCAATATTTTTCCTTATAAATGCGTCAAGATCCTGAACTGAGACTTCTTGCTTCAACCACTTAGACATCCAAGTGAGCTTAAATTCAGGAGCAGGTTTTCTATTTCTTAATATTTCAAACTTGGATAAATTGGTGGAAGAATGTGGTGTGGTTCTGTAAAACCACAGCATGGTTCTGACACTACACACCTATGCATCATAGCCCAATGTAGACATTATCCCAAAACTCTGTTTAGGTGTTCTAGAAGACCATTAGTCTGAGGGTGATAAAGAGAACTCCACCCACCCGGAAGGTGTCCAACATTAAAATGAAATTGTAAGAGTTTAGGAGGATTAGCCCCCCACTATTTAAATGCCCTAGTGCAACACTACAGCCCCTCACGTCTACTTCGCTCTTCGAATCAATTAAAATTTCAAGTACCCAGGATCAAACGAGCCAGAATGGGAGGACGATCCTTTGCCCATCTGGCTCCCTCCCTTTGGAACTCCCTTCCGATGCACCTCCGCATGGAAAAACACCATCTTAAATTTCGCAAACAACTGAAAACCTGGCTCTTTAATCAATAGATTCTGTCTCGTGTGCTCCTCTCTCGTTATGTCGTGTCCATAGGCGCCGGGAAACCTCCGGGTAGCTGTGCGCCATATATAAATTTAAAAATAAATAAATAAAATAAAAATCCTTGGTGTCTTAATTTTGGTGGTAGTTCCTCCAAGAATGTACACTCATGGTTTGTGATCTGTTTGCAAGGTGAAACATTTACCCCACAGATAGCTTCAAACTTTTTCAATTGTCCGCCAACAGGATAAAATCTCCTTCTCAATTACCAAAAAATGCAATTCTGCATTTTGGATCACTCGTGATGGAAACCCAATAGTGCACTCCTTATTACCTAGCCTTTGAGTTAGAACTGCTCTCAAGTTATGATTAGTGGCATCAATTGTTAGGTAACATTGAAGAGAGGGATCAAATGGTTTTAGAGTCTTAACACTCACCAACTGAGTCTTTACCAAGTCAAAGACTTCCTGACATTTTTCATCCCAGGCAAACTCTATACTTTTCTTCAACAAGTTAGAGAGAGGTCTAACCTTGGATGCATAGTCTGAAATAAAACATGAGTAGGATTCACTTAAACCTAGAAATGATTTGACTCCACTTTTATCAGATGGAGGCGGAGCATTGAGAATGGCACTAACCAAACCTGGTCTAGGGTGAATTCCAGCACTGGAGATAATGTGACCCAAGTATTCTACAGTTCCTTTCAAAAAGTCACATTTTCATCTTCAAAACCACTCTCTGTGCTTGAAAACTGGCTAGAACCTTGATCAATACAGTATCATGTTACATGGTCTGGAGCATAGGTCAACACGTCATCCTGGAAGATAGCTACATTCTCAACATTTCTGAGCAACATAAACATAACCCGTTGGAACACAGAGGCAGCTGAGGCTAACCCAAATGCCCTGCAGCAATGCTGTTATGTTTCTAATGGGGGACACAAAAGCAGTCAAATATCTAGACTCTGGGTCCAACTCAGATGGCTGGTACGCTGTGGCAAAATCAAGTTTGGTGAAAATCATTGCACTTGCAACAGTAGTCAACATTTCAGTAATTTTAGGAAGGGGACGAGAATCAACCCACATTTCTTTGTTGAGGCTGTGGGGTTTACACATAGCCGTACCTTTCCACTGCTCTTCCGTGCAACCACCAAAGGGAAAAGCCAGAGAAACAATTCCACTTGTTCAATGATTCCCTTTTTGCACAAGCACATAAGTTATTTTTCTAAATCGTCTTTCACACTGGAAGTCATGGCTCTGAGTTTATGTTTAACACGTATGGCACCATCCTTATTCTGATACTGTGTTTAAACTCTTTTATATTCCCCAACTATGCTAAAAAAAACACTTGAGAACTGCTTTGAAATTTCTCCAACTATGCTACTATTTGTTATGACTAGGACATGTTCTTTAGCAGCTGACCTTAAAATCATGTCAAACAGTCCCTGATAAAACCAGCTAAGAATGTTGAGCCCTATGACCGCAACATACACTTTACCTTGAATGCACCTCCCTCTAATTTCCATGAATTCTTCAAAATATCCCAACAACCCTATTTTGTGTCCTTCATAGGACACCGGAGACCTATACAGTGGTAACAAACTTTTGTTCTTACAGGTGGCCTTAAACATTTCCTTAGTGATCATGGTGATTCTTTAAAAAAATATTTTTATTGAATTTTCTATGCAAGCAATGTACAATGTTGAACAAAACATTGTGAACCATAAATACACAGGAGTGAAATCAAAGTCGGTCAGGCAGTCAATAGCACAATACCTTGTCAATTCAATGAGGCACAGCACATAATAATGGGAACCATCCAGTCTACCAATTTCCCTCATATTTCACCAAGGTCGTGATGATGGAGCTTGTTCAGCTGCTTTCCCATATCTATACCATAATATTTCAGCCGGGGGCCCCAAACCTTGTGGAATTTCTTCAGGCAACCTCTTGCTTTGTACGTAACTTTTTCAGCACCCATATAAAGGTCCATTCCGGTTTTCCATTCTTTGAGAGTAGGGGGTTCTGGAGTGACCCAGTGCTTGGCCACATTCCCCTTGGTGACCATAAGGCCCAAGTTATAAAAGAGAAGTTTGGCTCCGGGAATGTCCACCTCTGTGAGTATTCCCAGCAGAAAAAAATTGGGGTCCATCAGGATGTCCTCCCCTAGTATCTTGTGGAGTTCCTCTATTATGGTGGACCAATAAGAGTGTATTGTAGGGCATTCCCATAGTGTGTTTATGTATGAGCCCCTGTCTGCTCTGCAATGTAGGCAGTTGGGAGATTCCGCCTTACCAAATTTGTGTAAGCGGGCCCTATCATAGTATATCCTATGTAGGATCTTGAATTGATCAATCATAGTCTAGATTCAATTGCTACTTCTCTCTGGTGCATTAGATCTGCTTCCCAGTCAGTGTCATCCATGCTACCCACCGTAGTTTCCCACTGGGCCCTCAACTTTGTCAGTGAGTGAGGCATGTTATTAATTTGCGTATTGTAGGTCCATGAGACTGCTTTCTCCACAATTTCCCCTAGGAGCAACTGTCCTTCTAGGAGTGCGTATTCAAAGATATCAGCCATATCTAGGTTCTCGGCCATCCGTGCATGTTTAAGTTGTAAGTGTTTGAAGTGTTGGGTGGCACTGAATTGGTAGTCTCGTTGGAGGAAGCCAAAGGGGATTAGGTCTCCTTCTTCTAGGATATCACCCACTGTGGAAATCCCTATCGTATTCAAAGTCTGGAATCCCCTCAGCTTCCCAATCTCAGTCATACGTGTTCCGTCCCATAGTGGAGTTTGTCGGGTGATTCATTTGTCCTATCCCATTTGTCTCTCCGCTCCATTCCACGCCCCTACAGTCCTCTGGGTTGCCGGCAACAATTGCATCACCCTTTTGCTGCTGTAAAGGTAGTGTAAGAATGTGTGGGTTTGAAACTGACGCCTTTCTAAGGCATGTCGGGTAATCTCCGGGTAAGTACCCCCAGCCGTTGATCGCTATTATGTGCCACTCGATAATAGGCTCTTATGTCTGGGAGTGCAATGCCCCCATTGTATTGGTTTCTCTGAAGTGTCTGTAGTACCACTCTCGGGTGTCCCCCGCCCCATAGGAGCATGCGGACATCTCTCTCAACTGTGGCGAAGATATCGTCCGGCATTTCGTGGTATGTGTTTTGGAGGATGTAAAGGAGTCTTTGCAATATTACCATCTTAAACATAGCGGCCCTTCCTAGGAGTGTTAGGGGAATGCTCTTTATCTTTCTACGTCGTTATGGAATTCTACTAATATTCTCTGGATTTTGCGTTCGAGACTGACTTCTACATTTGTGGTCACGTACAGGCCTAGATATTTGAATCCCTCACTGTCAATACGCAGACATGCCGGGAGGTGCAGTGTATCTAGATGTCGGCCCTGCGGATATATGCTCAACTTGTCCCAATTGATCTTATATCCTGTGTGGGCACCATATGTTTCAAAGATTCGGAACACACCCGGTAGAGTCGTGATTGGGTGGGTGACGTATAAAAGGATGTCGTCTACGTAGAGTGAAATTCATTCATCCTCTAATGCCCCCGATCTGTCTCTAAAGCCAACTAGATCTGGGTGTGCTCTAACCATACAAGCCAGTGGCTCCAGGGTGAGCAGAAATAGTAAGGGGGACAGAGGGCCCCCCTGTCTCATGCCTCTCCCGATGGGGAATTCCGTCTACATCGCTCCATTCACTCGCACCCTTGCCACCGGACCTGCATACAGTTGCTCTATTCATGCCAAGAACTTAGGACCAAATCTGAATTTCAGTAGAGCTTGTCACATAAAAGGCCAATGGACAGCATTAAATGCCTTTTCGGCATCTAGAGATAGGAATAAGTGAGGGTCTTCTCAATCCCTTACTGCAGCAGGCCAATTATAGAGCCTACGTAAGTTAAATCATGTCAATCTTTTAGGCATGAACCCTGAATGGTCATTGTGTATAAGAGATGTTATCACAGCCAGCAGTCGCATGGCCAGGACTGTGGCCAGGATTTTCGTTTTGACATTCAACAGTGAAATTAGACGGTAGGGACCACAGTTCATAGCAGGCTTCCCTGACTTGTGTATCACCACTATGGTGGTGCTGCGGAGGTTCGGGGGTGAACTCCCTCCGTTATTAGCCTCCATAAACATGTTGAGTAGGTAAGGACAGTTCAGCATGTCTCTTAAAAAGCACTGCCAGTATTTCATTAGGATCTGGGGTTTTCCCTGATTTCTGTTTGTCTATGGCAGCTACTACTTCTGCCAGAGTAAGGTCTTCTCTAACGCTATGTGGTCGTCAGGTGCCAGGGTGGGGGTCTTCACATCCCAGAGGAAGTCACGGAGCTGGGGTTCATCGGCCAGTGCATGGGCCTTATAGAAGTCTGCATAATATCATGCAAACGCGTTTGCGATCTCCTGTGCTAAGGTATTCGTGTTTCCATTGTCAGTTTGTATAGCATGCACCCACCGTGCCTCCACCACTTTTCTGCCCAGCCACACCAATAGTCTCCCCACTTTGTTGCCCACATCATACAGGTTGGCAGTTCGGGCTGGACTGTTCCCATGAGGCACAGGGTCAGACTGATTTGCATATGGCCATGTCTGAACTGGGGTGGTGGAGTGAGCTAAAGAATGATGATGGATTAAACCCAGATCAGTTGACTGGGGGTGAGTGTTTGATTAGCTCAAGCGCTCCGTCCATCATCCCCTTTGGTATCACATCATACAGGTGGCATTGGGTGGCTAAAATCTGGGGCTTTGCCTCTTGGTGTACTAATGCCTGATACAAGACAGGGGTCAGTGTCCTTTCCCAGGCATCCCTCCAGATCTATCAGTTTCTCTTCTAAGGCCTCTATCTCTCTTTTTGTGGGCAATTATGTTTTGGGCCCTATCCCTGAGCACAGTTTTATATGCCTCTCATAATGTGACAGCAGAGGCCACTGAATCTTTATTATAGAGCTCGGTATCAACATTAATTTTGCGAGCAACTGTCTCATCTTTTAACTCCCATGCATTTAGCCTCCATCGCCCTAAGGTCTTTCAGGGTTGCGTCCAAATTGTGAGCCAGAGGAGTGAGTGGTCCAACAGACCCCTTGCCAAGTAGTCCCCTCTTTCTATATCTCCTAGCTCTCCTGCCTGGGCTAGGATATAATCCAGTCTGGAGAATACTTTGTGGATGACCGAAAAGTAGGAATATGTGCGGTCATCTGGGTGGTGGTGGCGCCAAAGGTCCTTCAATAAAAGTGTTGTCAGAAATCCCACCAATGGTGTAGCACTCTGACTCGTGCAGTCTAAGCATGGATCTACTACATCATTGAAGTCTCCCCCTATGAGAAGTGTTGAGGAGCCTGCCTCAAGGAGTATCTCTGCGACCTTGTCCATCATCTGTCATTGAAGTAAAGGGGGGGATAAATGCTAACTAGGGTGATTTCCTTACATACCCACATCCCTTTCACAGCTACATACGTGCCATTGGGGGTCTATCTATGTCTTGTCAACTGTAAAGGGAGGAGTCTTCCTAATTAGAATAGCTACCCCTCTGGAGCCTGTGGTAAAGCCCACGTGTGCTAACGTCCTTTACGTCCCTTGGCCCAAGAATCTGCACTGTGAGCCCTATAAGTGTGTCTACTGCAATAAAACCACGTCTGGTATCAATCGCCTAAGATACGGGGTGACCAAGCCCCTTTTGATCTTATTCCCTAGCCTGTTGACATTCCACATCATCAACGAATACCCAAGTTCTCCTTGTGGGTTAGTCCTACTCATCTATGATGGGTGAAAATGGTGTATTGCCTGTTTGTGTGTATCCTGCCTCTGTGTCCGAGATCGCTTCCATTCCCAGTAACATGTAAACAAATCCATCCCCCAAACCCATCCCCCACTGTGTGCAGTGCTAATGTATCCCAGTTGTAGTGATAAAGTATTCCCTCTACCCAGCCTCCCAATTCCTCCCCTCCCTCAACCTCCCACCCCCCCACTCTCCCCTGTTTCCTACACACTTACCCTTATTCATCAACACGACAACTATGTCGCAGGTCAAGCCAGAGAGGTCTGTAGCCCTCCCAACCCCACTTCACACCACTTGCCTACCCCTCAACTACCCTCTCAAAAAATCACAAACTAATAAGTCTAAAACCTGCGGAGAGAAAAACAAAGAGGTTTAGGTGGACTGCCACTCTCCCACATATAGTAGGAGACTCAGTGGGGAGTAGTGTGCCGCCTCCTCATCCTCCAGCTTCCGCCAGGCTCATTCAGTGGTTCAGTTATTGTCTTTGTCATGTGTCATTTCTGAGTCAGGCTCTGGAGAGGCCCTGAGCACCGATTCTGCCTCCCAGTTGAATATCACAACCAGAAACAGGTGGTGCTTTTCGGAGTCTGTGGAGGGATCATGGTCAGATCGATCTGACGTGTTCTCCCTCTGTGGTTTGCCTTGTTTTTCCTCTTGGGACGTCTTCGTCTGGGGTCCCCTTCAGTGTCTGTGGAGATTCCAGACCTCGGGTTACATTGCTTTAGTGGCAGGGAAGTCTTGATTCTTTGTTTGGGAGTTACTTCTCCACGGGGACTATGGTTCATCCTCTGGGTTTCAGGTCTGGCTCTCCCATGTGGGGGACCTCCATGTCCCTCTCAATACTTGCTGCCCATGCGTCCAGGAGGACGTTCCTTTATCCAGGTCCAGGCCTCCTCCGGGGTCTGGAAGACAATTGCCTTGCCCACAACCAGAACCTTGAGCTGTGTGCATAGCACTCAGTTAATCATGTTCTCAGCTCTCTAACAGTCGCACCATGCAGCGCACACTCCCGCCCACCAGCTCCTAAAAAAATGCACGTTGGGCACTTGCCTGAGGCCACAAACCTCCTGGGCCGCGGCGGTAGGAACCTCAGCATCCATCTCCTCTTTGCGACAGCTGGACTCAGTCATGGTGGTCCCAGAGTGGTTCTCTCCCTCTGTGATGCTGGTGTCTTCTGGCAGCATCGGAGTCTTGGACAGCATTGGCGATTCGGGTGTCTTCTCCTGGCTCGGCTCTTACGCCGTCTCCCTCGCTGGTTTTGGCGTCTCTCTGCTCTGTCTCCTCTTTCCGGTTGACCCCTTTGGCGTCCTTGCTTCCATCAGAAACCTCTGCCGCGCCTCCTTCAATTGCTCTGCCCCTTACATGTTGGAAGTCCTGTGATGACCTCCATGAGACCGTCCTGGACAGCTAGAGTGGAATAACCACATCCTGTAGGGAATGATGCTGCAGCCATTTTGGATGTACCGGGATCCATCCTGGTCTGATCACAGCCTACATAGCAGTTGAAAGCAGGACCAGATGATTTTAGGGGTTGTACATAACATAAAATTATAGATGGGTAAATAGTTAATTACAGGGATGATGGATGTTTTTCACCTTGGGTTTCTGAGTGATATCATAGAGAACTCAAACTTATCTCTCGTTGTCTATTTGTGGTCACTCAGAACCCCCGGTGAAAAACATCTTTATAATTCACTGTTACCCATTTTTGGTTGCTTCGAGGGTTTGTAGCTGTTGTCTTTGATTTGACTTTTTGAAGAGCAGTTGCAAAGTAATCAAAACTGAAAAAAATCCTCTCCCTAAAATTCAGTAAAAATGGCTCAGTTTAGCAACACAGACAAACACATTTATTAGATATAGTCATGGCAATATTAGGGCTAATTTAATTTTGGGGTATACAGAACATTAAGGATCCCCAATGCTGGTCCAGGAATCATGCCATTTTAAAGATGCCTTCATAAGATAAATTCAGATACCATTAATCCAAATGAGAATCATTTATTCATTCCTTCATTTTTCTATAATATGGGCATAGTCTGGGAGGACATCAGAGCTTTGGATGTATTACGTATTCACGCACGCTTTTACAACACATGCCTTTACAACACGTGCAATACAACGAATGAGTTATTACCATACATCCCATTACAACCCAAGTCATTACAACGACTTGCCTTAGGAAAGTGCTGGACTTTGGAATAGTATATTTTACTATTCCAACTCCAGTCTGTGCAACAGTAGGGAAGGTGTTGGATTTAAAATCCAACAATGCTTTCCCCTAAAGCAAGTCGTTGTAATGGCTTGCGTTGTAATGGAACGTGTGGTAACGACGTGTTCGTTGTAGTGCCTGTGTTGTAATGGCACTGCGTAGCTCTGTCTGCGTTGTAAACGTTGTTGCCCGAGCACTTTACATATTGAGAAGGTTGGCTGGAAAAAGGTAATTTTGATACAAATGCTAAGTTATTAATATATTGCTGCAGAAAAAAAGAGTTATGCTAAAATTAATACCACCACGCAGGATTAGGTTTAATGCAGGTTTATTCTTAACCCCTTTGGTGCTTGCGTCGGCCAATGGCTGACGCAAGCACTACTTCCCTGGTGCGGCGCACGTCCATTGGCCGTCACCAGGGAGGGCCCCCTTTAAACCTCCGGTGCATTGCACCGGAGATTGTTTTTTTTAAAATTCCCCCTGGGGGAGACGTGGAAGGCTTTCCGCGTCTCCCCCCGCCCCCCCTCACGCCCATCTGGGACGTCATCGCGCCGCGAGGTGCTCTGACGTCACTGATTTCCCCACCGGAGCCGAGGACAGCAGCAGGTAAGGCCGCGCTCGACTCCGATGGGAAAATCCGCCGCAGACGGCCTCCCCAGCTTCAGGGAGGCCTCGTTTGAAAGGAGAGTCTCCCCTTTCAAACGAGGCCTTCCTGAAAGGGTTTCCTGGCTGTGGATCGTGGCAGCGCTGTGATCCACGGCCAGGAAACCCCACTAGACACCAGGGATGTCTTTGGGGGGTCGGCCTTCGTGGTAATGGGTCGGTCCACCCCCGGGGGCATATTTTTTTGTTATTCAATGTTGGCTTTCCCTGGGGGGCGCGATCGCCCCCCATAAATGCAAAAAATAAGCAAGATAAAAAAAAAAAAATGGCGGCGATATTGGCAGGGGGTCGGTCCTCCTGCTCAGTGGCCGACCCCCTGTGGGGGCATATTTTTTATTCAAACATGTTGGCTTTCCTTGGGGGGCACGAACGCCCCCCAAAAATGCAAAAAAAATATGAATAATGTAAAATGGCGGCAATATTGGCAGGGGGTCGGTCCTCCTGCTCAGTGGCCGACCCCCTGTGGGGGCAATATTTTTTTTATAGTCATGTGCTTTCCGTGGGGGCCACAATCGGCCCCCAGGGAAGCCATAGCTATAAAAAAAAATTGAGAAAGAGAGAGATCTTTCTTTATATATATATATATATATATATATATATATATATATATATATGAGAGAGAGAGAGAGAGAGAGAGTCTCTTTCTCTCTGTAGATGATATATGTATATATATGTACCTATATACATATGTATGTGTATATAGATACATATATATACATAAGTCTACAGAGTGAATGATATATGTATATGTATCTATATACATATATATGTATATATATATTACCTACTGGCGGTCGCCAGTAGGTAGTTATAGTTAGGACCAATTTTCCATAGGAAATTCACAACATTCTATTTCCAATAACTTTGGCCCCGGTTGACAAATCTTCGCGAAATTTTCAAAACTCGTGGGGCGCTCCGGTCCGCTCCTATCCTGAAAGTTTCGGTGTGATTCAGCAAGCGGGAGCCGAGAAAAAGGGGGTCCCAAAACGTGTTTTCCCATGCAATTTTCCATAGGAAACTTTAGACACGTGGCCCCCTCCCCCAAAAATAAATTGAAAAATAAAATTAAAATAAAGGCCTCAGGAGGGGCCACGCAGCCCCCCTCCTTTACAAATAATAAAAATAGGTGGCCATGCCCCGGGGGATGGGGTCCCCGGGGCCGGAATTGGCCACGGGAGGGGGGCCCACGCGGCCCCCTTCCCGTTCACATTTTTTTTTTTTTGTTTTTTGTTAAAAAGGGGTCAGGCCCTGGGGGATGGGGTCCCCAGGGCCCAAAAAAGGAAAAAGAAGGGGGGCCACACAGCCCCCTTCTAAAAAAAAAAAAAAAAAGACGCGATTTTGCCTGAGGCCCCGCCCCCTCCCTTCACCACTCTGCAAACGCGCCCTGTGCCGCGTTTTAAATTGGGGAATTAAATCCCCTTCAATACTGGGGGTCCCTGGGGGCCAACTAGCCCACCAGGTACCTCCAGTAAGCGCCACAGGGCTGAGTTGCAGAGAGGTAATCCAGGCCACGCCCCTTTTAACACCTCTCTGCAACGCAGCTCTGTGGTACTGGAGGTACCCGGTGGGCTAGTTGGCCCCCAGGGACCCTCAGGACTCAAGGGGAATTAATCCCGCAATTTACAACGCACCACGGGGCGCGTTTGCACAGTGGTACAGGGAGGGTGCGGGGCCTGAGGTGACATGTGTGCAAACATGCCCTGTGGCGTGTTTTAAGTTGGGGGATTAAGTCCCCTTGAATCCTGAGGGTCCCTGGGGTCCAACTAGCCCACCAGGTACCTCCAGTAAGCGCCACAGAGCTGCGTTGCAGAGAGGTGTAAAAAAGGGCGTGGCCTCGGACCACCTCTCTGCAACGCAGGCCTGTGGCGCTACTGGAAGTACCTGGTGGGCTAGTTGGGCCCCAGGGACCCTCAGGATTCAAGGTGACCTAATCCCTCAACTTAAAACGCGCCACAGGCGCGCTTGCACAGTGGTGAAGGGAGGGGCGGGGCCTGAGGTGACATGTGTGCAAACACGCCCTGTGGCGTGTTTTAAGTTGGGGATTAAGTCCCTTGAATCCTGAGGGTCCCTGGGGTCCAACTAGCCCACCAGGTACCTCCAGTAAGCGCCACAGAGCTGCGTTGCAGAGAGGTGTAAAAGGGGCGTGGCCTCGGACCACCTCTCTGCAACGCAGGCCTGTGGTGCTTACTGGAAGTACCTGGTGGGCTAGTTAAGCCCCAGGGACCCTCAGGATTCAAGGTAACCTAATCCCCCAATTTAAAACGCGCCACGGGGAGCGTTTGCACACATGTCACCTCAGGCCCCCCGTCCCTTCACCACTATGCAAACGCGCCCCGTAGCGCGTTTTAAGAGGTAGTTTTAATCCCCCTGCCATATTATGTACTAGGGACTTACAGAGGAGGTCATGCTAATCACAGGGGTACCCCAACGCGTAGTGTTCCCTAGTGTATGTAGGTGTTTTCACTGTATTCTAAGTGTCTTTAAGCATAGCACTGGCTCTGGTTAGTCAGAGTCAGTTACCACAAGTACCCGTCTGAAAAAGTTGTGGTCACAGGATGATTTTGCAACAAGGCCTCTTTCTGCTCCTCTGTTGGTTCTTTCTGCACATCTTTTGCTTCTTCCTGCACTTTTCTTCGTCTTTGTGGACTTCTGTTGCTTCTTTCTGCATTTCTTTTGCTTCTTTCTGTGCGTTTTTTCTTCTTGCAGCCAGCCTGTGAGTGCTGCTCAAGAAACGGCTAATCATTAATCACATTATGTGGCCCTGGCCTGGGCCACGAGCTAGCATCGTCACAGTATCCTGGTGGGTCCGCCGTTGTTTTCACTTGGACTTCTTTGCGGAGCGGGCTGAATGCTGTGTTCATTAACAGGCGGCAAGGCTGTGGACATTTGAGAGGTGCCCCCAATTTAAAGACTTTGGTTACAACTCACTGGGGTTTTATTTTTGGACCACTAGTCCCACAATGCTTAGCGTTATACTCACCTGTGCGCTATTTTTTAATAAATACTGAGGGGATTTGCTGGTGGTCTCCTGTGCCATTTCTTACTGGAAAGCCCATGGAGGAAGGGCGCAATACCCGAAACGCGTCGGCTGGAGTCTGAGGTGCGTGTCCCTGCACGATCCACCTGCCTGCTTGCAGCCAGCCTGTGAGTGCTGCTCAAGAAACGGCTAATCATTAATCACATTATGTGGCCCTGGCCTGGGCCACGAGCTAGCACCGTCACAGTATCCTGGTGGGTCCGCCGTTGTTTTCACTTGGACTTCTATGCGGAGCGGGCTGAATGCTGTGTTCATTAACAGGCGGCAAGGCTGTGTACATTTGAGAGGTGCCTCTTACGAACTGTGCTCCCCAATTTAAAGACTTTGGTTACAACCCACTGGGGTTTTATTTTTGGACCACTAGTCCCACAATGCTTAGCGTTATACTCACCTGTGCGCTATTTTTTAATAAATACTGAGGGGATTTGCTGGTGGTCTCCTGTGCCATTTCTTACTGGAAAGCCCATGGAGGAAGGGCGCAATGCCCGAAACGCGTCGGCTGGAGCCTGAGGTGCGTGTCCCTGCACGATCCGCCTGCCTGCTTGCAGCCAGCCTGTGAGTGCTGCTCAAGAAACGGCTAATCATTAATCACATTATGTGGCCCTGGCCTGGGCCACGAGCTAGCACCGTCACAGTATCCTGGTGGGTCCGCCGTTGTTTTCACTTGGACTTCTATGCGGAGCGGGCTGAATGCTGTGTTCATTAACAGGCGGCAAGGCTGTGGACATTTGAGAGGGGCCTCTTACGAACTGTGCTCCCCAATTTAAAGACTTTGGTTACAACCCACTGGGGTTTTATTTTTGGACCACTAGTCCCACAATGCTTAGCGTTATACTCACCTGTGCGCTATTTTTTAATAAATACTGAGGGGATTTGCTGGTGGTCTCCTGTGCCATTTCTTACTGGAAAGCCCATGGAGTAAGGGCGCAATACCCGAAACGCGTCGGCTGGAGCCTGAGGTGCGTGTCCCTGCACGATCCGCCTGCCTGCTTGCAGCCAGCCTGTGAGTGCTGCTCAAGAAACGGCTAATCATTAATCACATTATGTGGCCCTGGCCTGGGCCACGAGCTAGCACCGTCACAGTATCCTGGTGGGTCCGCCGTTGTTTTCACTTGGACTTCTATGCAGAGCGGGCTGAATGCTGTGTTCATTAACAGGCGGCAAGGCTGTGGACATTTGAGAGGTGCCTCTTACGAACTGTGCTCCCCAATTTAAAGACTTTGGTTACAACCCACTGGGGTTTTATTTTTGGACCACTAGTCCCACAATGCTTAGCGTTATACTCACCTGTGCGCTATTTTTTAATAAATACTGAGGGGATTTGCTGGTGGTCTCCTGTGCCATTTCTTACTGGAAAGCCCATGGAGGAAGGGCGCAATGCCCGAAACGCGTCGGCTGGAGCCTGAGGTGCGTGTCTCTGCACGATCCGCCTGCCTGCTTGCAGCCAGCCTGTGAGTGCTGCTCAAGAAACGGCTAATCATTAATCATATATATATATATATTCACTGAAAAAACCATAGGTTTTAGGGACAGTTTTAGTTACTTGGACATTGCACTCGTACAAAACCCGTGAAATTCCCCGTTATAGTTAGTTCAGCTAACTATAACTCGCGCCCCGCAATGCACTTCTGATGACGTCACATATTACATCACTCATGACATGGTCAGTGACATCACTGATGACATCACTGATGACATCTCAAATGACATCACTGATGACATCATCCAGTGACTGTGTGTTTCTGTAAAGTTTAAATATTTTTAATATATATAGGAAAAGACGTATTGAAGAATGAGTGGGTGTGTAAGTGTCTGTATGGATTATTTAGTAGGTGCGTGACTGACTCTATAAGTGAGTGATTTAACCCCTTCGGTGCGCGGCCGATTTTCGCCCTGTGCGGGGCGTTTCATTAAGCGGGCGGATTCATGACGAGCTCAGCTCGTCATGCGCACACGAGCACTGCGCAGCATGACGAGCTGAGCTCGTCATGAGCACCGAAGGGGTTAACGTATCTTACTCAATGCATGGGTTAGTGACTAAACTGGGTGAATGTCTGTATCCGTCTGTCTGTTGCTGTGTAAGTGGCTGCATGTGTTTGTGAATAGCTAAATGAGTGTCTATATGAGTTATTGAATGCTTGTCTGAGTATCTGTATGGGTGCCTGAGTGTTTGTGTGGGAGGGGTGTGTGCAACTCTGTGCATAGATGTGTGAGTGGGTGATTCACTGGGTGGATGGTTTCAAGAGTGCATCTGTGATAGACTGTATGGGTGGGTAAGTGTGAGTAAGAGTGTGTTAGTGAGTGAATGTATGTCCCAGTGGTTCATGTGTGAGTAACTACATATGTGAAAGGCAGTATATATGTGTGTTGGAGTATATAAATAGCTATAAGCAAGAGTGAGTGATTGTGATAGTGGCTGTATGGATGAGTGTGTGCTTGTATCTGTGATTGTATAAGAGCGTAACAATGTGCTACTATTTGTATGAGTAAGTGAGCTGGTGTGTGTATAACTGTATAGGTGAGTAAATGGCAGTGTGTTTAATTATTTGCATGACTGACTAGGTGTGTGAGTATCTCTATGGATGAGTGGCGTTGTTTGAGTGTCTATATAGGAGTAAGAGTGCATATGATAGTCCTAGTACTGAGTGACCGTAAGTATGAGTGACTGTACGGGTGAGTGAGTGGATGTGTGTGTGTAGACCTAAGAATCAGTGAGTGGGTATGTAGTTATTGGTGTTGGAGTGTCTATGGTTTTGTGAATGGCAGTCTGTAATTTAGAGTGGGTGTATCAAAGGTTATATTAGGGTGTGAGGAGGTGCATCAGATTATCACGTGGATGATGTCATCAGTGATGTCATTTGAGATGTCATCAGTGATGTCATCAGTGATGTCACTGACCATGTCATGAGTGATGTAATATGTGACGTCATCAGCAGTGCATTGCGGGGCGCGAGTTATAGTTAGCTGAACTAACTATAACGGGGAATTTCACGGGTTTTGTACGAGTGCAATGTCCAAGTAACTAAAACTGTCCCTAAAACCTATGGTTTTTTCAGTGAATTTCAAAGGTTTTTTAAATGCTAATTTGTAACTATAACGTGTCTGAAACCTATGGTTTTTTCAGTGAATTTCAAAGGTTTTTTAAATGCTAATTTGTAACTATAACGTGTCTGAAACCTATGGTTTTTTCAGTGAATTTCAAAGGTTTTTTAAATGCTAATTTCTAACTATAACGTGCCTGAAACCTACCGTTTTTTCAGTGAATTTCAAAGGTTTTGTAAATGACAATTTTTAAATGTATTAATTGTTATATTAATTTTTTTCATACTGATTTACTACATTTTTAGAAACAATTTTTTTTTACATATTTTATTTTTTAAATTACATTGTAATTTTAAGTACAGTAGTTACAGTTGTTGCAATGGGCAACACATTTTCAAACACAATGCAACATTCAGCTCAATGTGAATTTCTAGTTAAATGCAATTAGTTACTTTATGGATTACTTTTGTAACCACAGGACTGGATCCTAGATTCAGTCCTGGTACATCTCCTGTAAACAGTTGAGTAAAAGCGTTTTGGTTACAGTCGTGATTTTTAAGGAATATTATTGTATTTTAAAAGTTGACACTTAGAAACTTTTTCTCATAGAATCACCAATGTTATCCTATGGAAGGAAATTCACTTAGCAGGTAAAAACTGTTATCGTTACTTTTTTCTTACTCAGTGTTGGATCCTGGATCCAGCACTGGTGCATCTCCTGTAAACAGTTGAAAAAATGCGTTTAAGTCATACAGGCGATTTTTAAGGAATATTTGTAGTTTGTGAAAATCAACACTTTGAAACTTTTTGCTGAAAACCAGTCAATGTTAGCCTATGAAGGAAATTCAAGTTACCGGTAAGTACGGTTAAAATTACTTTTGAGGATCAGTACTGGGCTGAAAGATGCAGCACTGAGGTCTCTCCTGATAACAGGTGAGTAAATCGGAATTCGTATTTCGGCTGATTTTAGAGGAATATTTTAAAGTTCCAAAACTCCACACTTAGAAGAATTTCCAAGTGAAACCAGTCAATGTTAGCCTATGGAAGGAAATTCAAGTTACTGGTAAGTACGGTTAAAATTACTTTTGAGGATCAGTACTGGGCTGAAAGATGCAGCACTGAGGTCTCTCCTGATAACAGGTGAGTAAATCGGAATTCGTATTTCGGCTGATTTTAGAGGAATATTTTAAAGTTCCAAAACTCCACACTTAGAAGAATTTCCAAGTGAAACCAGTCAATGTTACCCTATGAAGGAAATTCAAGTTACCGGTAAGTACGGCTAAAATTACTTTTCAGGACCAGTACTGGGCTGAAAGATGCAGCACTGAGGTCTCTCCTGATAACAGGTGAGTAAATCGGAATTCGTATTTCGGCTGATTTTAGAGGAATATTTTAAAGTTCCAAAACTCCACACTTAGAAGAATTTCCAAGTGAAACCAGTCAATGTTAGCCTATGGAAGGAAATTCAAGTTACTGGTAAGTATGGTTAGAATTACTTTTCAGGACCAGTACTGGGCTGAAAGATACAGCACTGAGGTCTCTCCTGATAACAGGTGAGTA
This sequence comes from Calotriton arnoldi, assembly GCA_963921515.1. Taxonomy (NCBI): domain Eukaryota; kingdom Metazoa; phylum Chordata; class Amphibia; order Caudata; family Salamandridae; genus Calotriton; species Calotriton arnoldi. The sequence goes on along the minus strand of CAWUFW010023921.1, from coordinate 21,392 downwards.
AATCGGAATTCGTATTTCGGCTGATTTTAGAGGAATATTTGCACAATGGTGAAGGGAGGGGCGGGGCCTGAGGTTACATCTGTGCAAACGCGCCCCGTGGCGCGTTTTAAGTTGGGGGATTAAGTCCCCTTGAATCCTGAGGGTCCCTAGGGGCCAACTAGCCCACCAGGAACCTCCAATATGCGCCAGGGGCTGCGTTGCAGAGACGTGTAGAGAGGCCACACCCCTTTTACACCTCTCTGCAACGCAGCTCTGTGGCGCTTTCTGGATGTACCTGTTGGGCTAGTTGGCTCCCAGGACCCTCAGGATTGAAGGGGATTTAATTCCCCATCTTAAAACGCGCCACGGGGCCTGTTTGCACACATGTCACCTGAAGCCCCGCCACCTCCCTTCACCACTGTGCAAACGCGCCCGTGGCGCGTTTTAAGTTGGGGGATTAAGTCCCCTTGAATCCTGAGGGTCCCGGAGTCCAACTAGCCCACCATATACCTCCAAAAGCGCCACAGAGCTGCGTTGCAGAGAGGTGTAAAAGGGGTGTGGCCTCTCTACACGTCTCTGCAACGCAGCCCCCTGGCGCATATTGGAGGTTCCTGGTGGGCTAGTTGGCCCCCAGGGACCCCCAGTATTCAAGGGGAATTCGTTCCCCCTCTGCAAATGCGCCAGGGGGCGCGTTTGCAGAGTGGTGAAGGAAGGGGACGGGGCCTGCGGGCCCGAGAGTTTTAAAAAAAAAAATTTTTGTCCCCTGAAGGGGGGCTGTGTAGCCCCCTTCCTTTTTCCTGTTTTTATGCCCTGGGGACCCCATCCCCCAGGGCCTTACCCCTTTTTTTTAATTTTTAATTAAAAAAACGGGGAAGGGGGCCGCGTGGCCCCCTTCCCTGGGCCTGTATTGGCCCCGGGGACCCCATCCCCGGGGCATGGCCTCTATATTTATTATTTTGAGGGGGCAGCGTGGCCCCCTCCTCTGGCCATTTTAAGGCCCCGGGGACCCCATCCCCGGGGCCGGCCTTTCCATTTTTTTTAAACTTTTTTTTTCTCTTTTTTGGAGAGGGGGCCGCGTGGCCCCCTCCCGGCCACTACTTGCCCCGGGGACCCCATCCCCCGGGGCTGGCCCTCTCCGTTGGGGACTGTGGGGGTCCCCAATCCCCCACAGTCCCGCCGGCTCCCCACGTCCCTTGGGAGCCGGCATTGCTGTTCCACATGGGGAGCAGCTGACATGCTGCTCCCCATGTGGAAAAGCAATCGCTTTGGATATTGGAAGAGAGAGCAGGTTTCCCTGCTCTCTCTTCCAATATCCAAAGCAGTTTGCTATGGCAGGACGGGAGCCGCGAGGCTCCCGTCCTGCCATAGCAAACTACAGTGTCCCCGGGACACTGCAGGAGCCGGCCCTGGGGGTGGTGGTCCCCAGGGCCATCAAGGGCTCCAGGAGGGGGCCGCGCGGCCCCCTCCCATTCAGTACACAGCCCCGGGGAGGTGGTGGTCCCCGGGGCTCTGGGGTCCGTAACGGACCCCCATATTAAATGTTTAGTGCCCCGGGAGGTGGCGGTCCCGGGCGTGTGGGGGGCTGGAGCCCCCCACACTGGTTTTATTTTAATTTAAAAAGCCCCGGGGAGGTGGTGGTCCCCGGGGCTGCGGGAGGGCTCAGAGCCCTCCCGCACCATTTTTTAAAAAGCCCCGGGGGTGGCGGTCCCCGGGGCTTGGGGGGCCCTTTGAGGCCCCCAACACATTAAATTATCCCCCCCCCACCATGCCCCCGGGGACTTGGGCCACCCGGGGGCCAAAAATCTTTTTCTGCCCAGGGGTCCTTGTGGGACCCCTGAGCAGACCTAGGGGTCAGGGTGTTTCTACCCTGCCCCCTTTTGCGCTTTGCGCACTTGTTTCTGTCCCTCGGTTCTACCGAGGACAAAATGGCTGCCAACACTTCTTGATTTGGAGTGTTGACAGCCAATTAGCATGCAGCTCGTGATCGGGAGGGTACGCGGATCCGACGCGCCCATAGATATATATGTGATTTTAATTGTGAATTTCTCAGGAACTACTGAACGGATTTACACCATTTTAGCAAAAGGCACCAGTCTGAACCAAGGGCTACCTCTTTGCCAAATTTGGGGTAATTCCGTTCAGCAGTTCAGGCTGTAGCTGCGACTAAAGCTTCCTATGGAAAAATGAATGGGGAAAACGCGTTTGGGACCCCCCTTTTTCTCGGCCCCGCTTGACGTATCACCCGAGACTTTCAGGGTAGGAGCGGACCGGAGCGCCCCAACAAGTTGGAAGCTTTCGCGAAGATTCGTCAACCGGCGCCAACGTTATTGCAAATAGAATGTCGCGGATTTCCTATGGATAATAGGTTGTAACTATAACTATCTACTGGCGACCGCCAGTAGATAATATATATATATATATATATATATATATATATATATATATATATATATTAACCACCAAATTGCCCAAGAGCTTGCAGGGGCGCTCGCAGGAATTTCAACCATCCGGCTTAGTTACAAGGGAAGAACCACCCAATGCTGCTCCCCGGTTATCTTTTCTTCTGACCTGACGCGTTTCTCGGCTGTTGCCGCTTTTTCAAAGGTCGATGTGAAATGGCACTCACAGGCGGTTTCCTTAGTTCACAAATTTATTGCAAGTCCTGCCCTCAGTGGGCCGTGCTTGGTGCACGTCTCGCATTCTGGGAATCGTAGTCCCTGGGGAAACATAAATATCACCTTTGGTAAGTCCTGCAAGCTGTCGGCATAACACACATATTTCACCCACAGTGGGCCCCAGAGCAGCACGTTGGTTCGTTGTATCCCAAATTCCTGCGCCGCATTCAGGTTACGAAACAGTTCAAACCTGCGGCCTCCTTTACATTATCAGGATGTTGCTGCCCCTTCACGCCAGGGCTGCCATGTCATAGATTAACCACCAAATTGCCCAAGAGCTTGCAGGGGCGCTCGCAGGAATTTCAACCATCCGGCTTAGTTACAAGGGAAGAACCACCTAATGCTGCTCCCCGGTTATCTTTTCTTCTGACCTGACGCGTTTCTCGGCTGTTGCCGCTTTTTCAAAGGTCGATGTGAAATGACCTCACAGGCGGTTTCCTTAGTTCACAAATTTATTGCAAGTCCTGCCCTCAGTGGGCCGTGCTTGGGGCACGTCTCGCATTCTGGGAATCGTAGTCCCTGGGGAAACATAAATATCACCTTTGGTAGGTCCTGCAAGCTGTCGGCATAACACACATATTTCACCCACAGTGGGCCCCAGAGCAGCACGTTGGTTCGTTGTATCCCAAATTCCTGCGCCGCATTCAGGTTACGAAACAGTTCAAACCTGCGGCCTCCTTTACATTATCAGGATGTTGCTGCCCCTTCACGGCAGGGCTGCCGTGTCATAGATTAACCACCAAATTGCCCAAGAGCTTGCAGGGGCGCTCGCAGGAATTTCAACCATCCGGCTTAGTTACAAGGGAAGAACCACCCAATGCTGCTCCCCGGTTATCTTTTCTTCTGACCTGACGCGTTTCTCGGCTGTTGCCGCTTTTTCAAAGGTCGATGTGAAATGACACTCACAGGCGGTTTCCTTAGTTCACAAATTTATTGCAAGTCCTGCCCTCAGTGGGCCGTGCTTGGTGTACGTCTCGCATTCTGGGAATCGTAGTCCCTGGGGAAACATAAATATCACCTTTGGTAGGTCCTGCAAGCTGTCGGCATAACACACATATTTCACCCACAGTGGGCCCCAGAGCAGCACGTTGGTTCGTTGTATCCCAAATTCCTGCGTCGCATTCAGGTTACGAAACAGTTCAAACCTGCGGCCTCCTTTACATTATCAGGATGTTGCTGCCCCTTCACGGCAGGGCTGCCGTGTCATAGATTAACCACCAAATTGCCCAAGAGCTTGCAGGGGCGCTCGCAGGAATTTCAACCATCCGGCTTAGTTACAAGGGAAGAACCACCCAATGCTGCTCCCCGGTTATCTTTTCTTCTGACCTGACGCGTTTCTCGGCTGTTGCCGCTTTTCAAAGGTCGATGTGAAATGACACTCACAGGCGGTTTCCTTAGTTCACAAATTTATTGCAAGTCCTGCCCTCAGTGGGCCGTGCTTGGTGCACGTCTCGCATTCTGGGAATAGTAGTCCCTGGGGAAACATAAATATCACCTTTGGTAGGTCCTGCAAGCTGTCGGAATAACACACATATTTCACCCACAGTGGGCCCCAGAGCAGCACGTTGGTTCGTTGTATCCCAAATTCCTGCGCCGCATTCAGGTTACGAAACAGTTCAAACCTGCGGCCTCCTTTACATTATCAGGATGTTGCTGCCCCTTCACGGCAGGGCTGCCGTGTATTAGATTACCCACCAAATTGCCCAAGAGCTTGCAGGGGCGCTCGCAGGAATTTCAACCATCCGGGTTAGTTACAAGGGAAGAACCACCCAATGCTGCTCCCCGGTTATCTTTTCTTTTGACCTGACGCATTTCTCGGCTGTTGCCGCTTTTTCAAAGGTCGATGTGAAATGACACTCATAGGCGGTTTCCTTAGTTCACAAATTTATTGCAAGTCCTGCCCTCAGTGGGCCGTGCTTGGTGCACGTCTCGCATTCTGGGAATCGTAGTCCCTGGGGAAACATAAATATCACCTTTGGTAGGTCCTGCAAGCTGTCGGCATAACACACATATTTCACCCACAGTGGGCCCCAGAGCAGCACGTGGTTCGTTGTATCCCAAATTCCTGCGCCGCATTCAGGTTACGAAACAGTTCAAACCTGCGGCCTCCTTTACATTATCAGGATGTTGCTGCCCCTTCACGGCAGGGCTGCCGTGTCATAGATTAACCACCAAATTGCCCAAGAGCTTGCAGGGGCGCTCGCAGGAATTTCAACCATCCGGCTTAGTTACAAGGGAAGAACCACCCAATGCTGCTCCCCGGTTATCTTTTCTTCTGACCTGACCCGTTTCTCGGCTGTTGCCGCTTTTCAAAGGTCGATGTGAAATGACACTCACAGGCGGTTTCCTTAGTTTACAAATTTATTGCAAGTCCTGCCCTCAGTGGGCCGTGCTTGGTGCACGTCTCGCATTCTGGGAATCGTAGTCCCTGGGGAAACATAAATATCACCTTTGGTAGGTCCTGCAAGCTGTCGGCATAACACACATATTTCACCCACAGTGGGCCCCAGAGCAGCACGTTGGTTCGTTGTATCCCAAATTCCTGCACCGCATTCAGGTTACGAAACAGTTCAAACCTGCGGCCTCCTTTACATTATCAGGATGTTGCTGCCCCTTCACGGCAGGGCTGCCGTGTCATAGATTACCCACCAAATTGCCCAAGAGCTTGCAGGGGCGCTCGCAGGAATTTCAACCATCCGGCTTAGTTACAAGGGAAGAACCACCCAATGCTGCTCCCCGGTAATCTTTTCTTTTGACCTGACGCGTTTCTCGGCTGTTGCCGCTTTTTCAAAGGTCGATGTGAAATGACACTCATAGGCGGTTTCCTTAGTTCACAAATTTATTGCAAGTCCTGCCCTCAGTGGGCCGTGCTTGGTGCACGTCTCGCATTCTGGGAATCGTAGTCCCTGGGGAAACATAAATATCACCTTTGGTAGGTCCTGCAAGCTGTCGGCATAACACACATATTTCACCCACAGTGGGCCCCAGAGCAGCACGTTGGTTCGTTGTATCCCAAATTCCTGCGCCGCATTCAGGTTACGAAACAGTTCAAACCTGCGGCCTCCTTTACATTATCAGGATGTTGCTGCCCCTTCACGGCAGGGCTGCCGTGTCATAGATTAACCACCAAATTGCCCAAGAGCTTGCAGGGCGCTCGCAGGAATTTCAACCATCCGGCTTAGTTACAAGGGAAGAACCACCCAATGCTGCTCCCCGGTTATCTTTTCTTCTGACCTGACCCGTTTCTCGGCTGTTGCCGCTTTTTCAAAGGTCGATGTGAAATGACACTCACAGGCGGTTTCCTTAGTTTACAAATTTATTGCAAGTCCTGCCCTCAGTGGGCCATGCTTGGTGCACGTCTCGCATTCTGGGAATCGTAGTCCCTGGGGAAACATAAATATCACCTTTGGTAGGTCCTGCAAGCTGTCGGCATAACACACATATTTCACCCACAGTGGGCCCCAGAGCAGCACGTTGGTTCGTTGTATCCCAAATTCCTGCACCGCATTCAGGTTACTGAAACAGTTCAAACCTGCGGCCTCCTTTACATTATCAGGATGTTGCTGCCCCTTCACGGCAGGGCTGCCGTGTCATAGATTAACCACCAAATTGCCCAAGAGCTTGCAGGGGCGCTCGCAGGAATTTCAACCATCCGGCTTAGTTACAAGGGAAGAACCACCCAATGCTGCTCCCCGGTTATCTTTTCTTCTGACCTGACGCGTTTCTCGGCTGTTGCCGCTTTTCAAAGGTCGATGTGAAATGACACTCACAGGCGGTTTCCTTAGTTCACAAATTTATTGCAAGTCCTGCCCTCAGTGGGCCGTGCTTGGTGCACGTCTCGCATTCTGGGAATCGTAGTCCCTGGGGAAACATAAATATCACCTTTGGTAGGTCCTGCAAGCTGTCGGCATAACACACATATTTCACCCATAGTGGGCCCCAGAGCAGCACGTTGGTTCGTTGTATCCCAAATTCCTGCGCCGCATTCAGGTTACGAAACAGTTCAAACCTGCGGCCTTCTTTACATTATCAGGATGTTGCTGCCCCTTCACGGCAGGGCTGCCGTGTCATAGATTAACCACCAAATTGCCCAAGAGCTTGCAGGGGCGCTCGCAGGAATTTCAACCATCCGGCTTAGTTACAAGGGAAGAACCACCCAATGCTGCTCCCCGGTTATCTTTTCTTCTGACCTGACGCGTTTCTCGGCTGTTGCCGCTTTTTCAAAGGTCGATGTGAAATGACACTCACAGGCGGTTTCCTTAGTTCACAAATTTATTGCAAGTCCTGCCCTCAGTGGGCCGTGCTTGGTGCACGTCTCGCATTCTGGGAATCGTAGTCCCTGGGGAAACATAAATATCACCTTTGGTAGGTCCTGCAAGCTGTCGGCATAACACACATATTTCACCCACAGTGGGCCCCAGAGCAGCACGTTGGTTCGCTGTATCCCAAATTCCTGCGCCGCATTCAGGTTACGAAACAGTTCAAACCTGCGGCCTTAATCTATGACACGGCAGCCCTGCCGTGAAAGGGCAGCAACATCCTGATAATGTAAAGGAGGCCGCAGGTTTGAACTGTTTCGTAACCTGAATGCGGCGCAGGAATTTGGGATACAACGAACCAACGTGCTGCTCTGGGGCCCACTGTGGGTGAAATATGTGTGTTATGCCGACAGCTTACAGTACCTACCAAAGGTGATATTTATGTTTCCCCAGGGACTACGATTCCCAGAATGCGAGACGTGCACCAAGCACGGCCCACTGAGGGCAGGACTTGCAATAAATTTGTGAACTAAGGAAACCGCCTGTGAGTGTCATTTCACATCGACCTTTGAAAAGCGGCAACAGCCAAGAAACGCGTCAGGTCAGAAGAAAAGATAACCGGGGAGCAGCATTGGGTGGTTCTTCCCTTGTAACTAAGCCGGATGGTTGAAATTCCTGCGAGCGCCCTGCAAGCTCTTGGGCAATTTGGTGGTTAATCTATGACACGGCAGCCCTGCCGTGAAGGGGCAGCAACATCCTGATAATGTAAAGGAGGCCGCAGGTTTGAACTGTTTCGTAACCTGAATGCGGCGCAGGAATTTGGGATACAACGAACCAACGTGCTGCTCTGGGGCCCACTGTGGGTGAAATATGTGTGTTATGCCAACAGCTTGCAGGACCTACCAAAGGTGATATTTATGTTTCCCCAGGGACTACGATTCCCAGAATGCGAGACGTGCACCAAGCACGGCCCACTGAGGGCAGGACTTGCAATAAATTTGTGAACTAAGGAAACCGCCTGTGAGTGTCATTTCACATCGACCTTTGAAAAGCGGCAACAGCCGAGAAACGCGTCAGGTCAGAAGAAAAGATAACCGGGGAGCAGCATTGGGTGGTTCTTCCCTTGTAACTAAGCCGGATGGTTGAAATTCCTGCGAGCGCCCCTGCAAGCTCTTGGGCAATTTGGTGGTTAATCTATGACACGGCAGCCCTGCCGTGAAGGCAGCAACATCCTGATAATGTAAAGGAGGCCGCAGGTTTGAACTGTTTCAGTAACCTGAATGCGGCGCAGGAATTTGGGATACAACGAACCAACGTGCTGCTCTGGGGCCCACTGTGGGTGAAATATGTGTGTTATGCCAACAGCTTGCAGGACCTACCAAAGGTGATATTTATGTTTCCCCAGGGACTACGATTCCCAGAATGCGAGACGTGCACCAAGCACGGCCCACTGAGGGCAGGACTTGCAATAAATTTGTGAACTAAGGAAACCGCCTGTGAGTGTCATTTCACATCAACCTTTGAAAAGCGGCAACAGCCGAGAAACGCGTCAGGTCAGAAGAAAAGCTAACCGGGAGCAGCATTGGGTGGTTCTTCCCTTGTAACTAAGCCGGATGGTTGAAATTCCTGCGAGCGCCCTGCAAGCTCTTGGGCAATTTGGTGGTTAATCTATGACACGGCAGCCCTGCCGTGAAGGGGCAGCAACATCCTGATAATGTAAAGGAGGCCGCAGGTTTGAACTGTTTCGTAACCTGAATGCGGCGCAGGAATTTGGGATACAACGAACCAACGTGCTGCTCTGGGGCCCACTGTGGGTGAAATATGTGTGTTATGCCGACAGCTTGCAGGACCTACCAAAGGTGATATTTATGTTTCCCCAGGGACTACGATTCCCAGAATGCGAGACGTGCACCAAGCACGGCCCACTGAGGGCAGGACTTGCAATAAATTTGTGAACTAAGGAAACCGCCTGTGAGTGTCATTTCACATCAACCTTTGAAAAAGCGGCAACAGCTGAGAAACGCGTCAGGTCAGAAGAAAAGATAACCGGGAGCAGCATTGGGTGGTTCTTCCCTTGTAACTAAGCCGGATGGTTGAAATTCCTGCGGCGCCCTGGAAGCTCTTGGGCAATTTGGTGGTTAATCTATGACACGGCAGCCCTGCCGTGAAGGGGCAGCAACATCCTGATAATGTAAAGGAGGCCGCAGGTTTGAACTGTTTCGTAACCTGAATGCGGCGCAGGAATTTGGGATACAACGAACCAACGTGCTGCTCTGGGGCCCACTGTGGGTGAAATATGTGTGTTATGCCAACAGCTTGCAGGACCTACCAAAGGTGATATTTATGTTTCCCCAGGGACTACGATTCCCAGAATGCGAGACGTGCACCAAGCACGGCCCACTGAGGGCAGGACTTGCAATAAATTTGTGAACTAAGGAAACCGCCTGTGAGTGTCATTTCACATCGACCTTTGAAAAAGCGGCAACAGCCGAGAAACGCGTCAGGTCAGAAGAAAAGATAACCGGGGAGCAGCATTGGGTGGTTCTTCCCTTGTAACTAAGCCGGATGGTTGAAATTCCTGCGAGCGCCCCTGCAAGCTCTTGGGCAATTTGGTGGTTAATATATATAGCGGCGGTGCAGGGCACGAAATAAAACTTATTGCACCAGAACTTGAGTCTGCATTCGTATGTTCCTGTTTGAAAGGAGTATGAGAGGCGAAGCAGGATATATATATATATATATATATATATATATATATATATATATATATATATATATATATATATATGTAACCAAAAACGCCCAGAAGCTTGAGGCCGCACACAGCTGCAGGTGAGTTACAAACTCCATTTGAATCAAGCAGGCAGCTTGACATCCCTTTGAAGTCCATGGCCTGACGCGTTTCGATGCCGCTGTTTGCATCTCCTCAGAGGCCGTGTCAGCGGAGGTGATTTATGGCTGCCGCATTTCCCCTGCGTGTTTGTGGTTAGTGAGCTATCAGTGCTCCTCCCTTGGTGGAAGTTCATTTTCAAATGCACGCTGGGATATGAGGTCTCATTTTGCCAAATAACGCCCTCTGGTGGGTTACCTCCGCTGCAGCTAATTATGGATGATTATTCTCGGCCCTCCATTGAGCCTTGGATGATACTCTGCCGGCTTCATTAAAGGTACCCTGCAGCTTCGGAAAGAGGAATCTTCCTCTCCCTAGTCCCGTTGGTTGCGGGCAGTGCGATCCCTCTGCGGCCTGGAACCGCCGCATAATATGTAACCAAAAACGCCCAGAAGCTTGAGGCCGCACACAGCTGCAGGTGAGTTACAAACTCCATTTGAACCAAGCAGGCAGCTTAACATCCCTTTGAAGTCCATGGCCTGACGCGTTTCGATGCCGCTGTTTGCATCTCCTCAGAGGCCGTGTCAGCGGAGGTGATTTATGGCTGCCGCATTTCCCCTGCGTGTTTGTGGTTAGTGAGCTATCAGTGCTCCTCCCTTGGTGGAAGTTCATTTTCAAATGCACGCTGGGATATGAGGTCTCATTTTGCCAAATAACGCCCTCTGGTGGGTTACCTCCGCTGCAGCTAATTATGGACGATTATTCTCGGCCCTCCATTGAGCCTTGGATGATACTCTGCCGGCTTCATTAAACGTACCCTGCAGCTTCGGAAAGAGGAATCTTCCTCTCCCCTAGTCCCGTTGGTTGCGGGCAGTGCGATCCCTCTGCGGCCTGGAACCGCCGCATAATATGTAACCAAAAACGCCCAGAAGCTTGAGGCCGCACACAGCTGCAGGTGAGTTACAAACTCCATTTGAACCAAGCAGGCAGCTTAACATCCCTTTGAAGTCCATGGCCTGACGCGTTTCGATGCCGCTGTTTGCATCTCCTCAGAGGCCGTGTCAGCGGAGGTGATTTATGGCTGCCGCATTTCCCCTGCGTGTTTGTGGTTAGTGAGCTATCAGTGCTCCTCCTTGGTGGAAGTTCATTTTCAAATGCACGCTGGGATATGAGGTCTCATTTTGCCAAATAACGCCCTCTGGTGGGTTACCTCCGCTGCAGCTAATTATGGACGATTATTCTCGGCCCTCCATTGAGCCTTGGATGATACTCTGCTGGCTTCATTAAAGGTACCCTGCAGCTTCGGAAAGAGGAATCTTCCTCTCCCCTAGTCCCGTTGGTTGCGGGCAGTGCGATCCCTCTGCGGCCTGGAACCGCCGCATAATATGTAACCAAAAACGCCCAGAAGCTTGAGGCCGCACACAGCTGCAGGTGAGTTACAAACTCCATTTGAACCAAGCAGGCAGCTTAACATCCCTTTGAAGTCCATGGCCTGACGCGTTTCGATGCCGCTGTTTGCATCTCCTCAGAGGCCGTGTCAGCGGAGGTGATTTATGGCTGCCGCATTTCCCCTGCGTGTTTGTGGTTAGTGAGCTATCAATGCTCCTCCCTGGGTGGAAGTTCATTTTCAAATGCACGCTGGGATATGAGGTCTCATTTTGCCAAATAACGCCCTCTGGTGGGTTACCTCCGCTGCAGCTAATTATGGACGATTATTCTCGGCAGCCATAAATCACCTCCGCTGACACGGCCTCTGAGGAGATGCAAACAGCGGCATCGAAACGCGTCAGGCCATGGACTTCAAAGGGATGTTAAGCCTGACAAAGACTTTCACACAGTTTAGTCACTAACCCATGCATTCAGTAAGCCACATTTAATCCCTCACTTATACAGTCAGTCACGTACCTACTAAATCCTCCATACAGACACTTATACACCCACTCATTCCTCAATACAGCTTGGCATATATATAAAACAAAATTAAACTTTACAGAAACACACAGTCACTGGATGATGTCATCAGTGATGTCATTTGAGATGTCATCAGTGATGTCATCAGTGATGTCACTGACCATGTCATGAATGATGTAATATGTGACGTCATCAGCAGTGCATTGCGGGGGCGCGAGTTATAGTTAGCTGAACTAACTATAACGCCGGAATTTCTATGGTTTTGTACAAGTGAAATGTCCAACTAACTATAACGTTCCTGAAACCTATGGTTTTTTCAGTTAATTTCTATGGTTTTTTAAATGCTAATTTCTAACTATAACGTGCCTGAAACCTATGATTTTTCCAGTGAATTTCAAAGGTTTTTTAAATGAAAATTTGTAAGTCTAATGTACCTCAATCCTATGTTTTTTTATTTTCTATATATATATATATGTATATATATATATACATATATATATATTTAAAAAAATTGTGAATAATTTTTAGTTAGGAAAACTATATTCATTCTTTTTTTTTTTTAAATATTATACAGAAGTCGCGCACCCTTCGCGCACCCTACACGATGGCTTCGCGCATTCCAGTAGCCATTTTGAAAAGTCGCGCTGGGGTCGCGACTTCGGCGTAATTTGTAAAGTATGAAATATCTTTAAATTAATTATAAATAAAAGTTTTCCTTTAAGTGTTTGTCTAAATTTATTAATAAAAGTATTTTTAAAGTATTATTTTCAATATAATGTCGACTAAAAATTATTCGATTATTATTGGATTCGGAGGTTAGGAGGGATGGCCATTTTGCTCGATCTGTTTTGCAAGATTTTTTGGTCTAGTCAGGTGGACACCCTCCTCCGGGTGAGGTACGGCTTGAGGATTCTATTCAAAAGGTGAGGAATCAACAGGCAGAAGTATCCATCAGAAGAGCAAGTTACTTACCTTCGGTAACGCTTTTTCTGGTGGATACAGTATCTGCCTGTGGATTCCTCACTGTCCCACCCGCCTCCCCGTTGTACCCCTGCTTCTACCAAAAAGATGCTTTTACTGTTTGGCATGAATGTTTTTAATATGTCTTAATCATGCTTATGTTTTAATAGTGAGAAATGCTTGATCTGTTGCTATTTCTTTATGCCTTTATTGGTTATGCATTTGTATATATATATATATATATTTAGTATACTATGTATACATGTGAAAATGTGTCGGTCCACCTGTTTACCTCGGTGGCACGGAAGAAATGGGTGGAACTGACGTCAGCATGCCGACGAGGTCCTCTTATGGCTCCTATGACGTCATACGGTGTCGCGAGCGGAACCGTGCTATTATGACATCGTCGTTGACGTGGGAGAGCTGGGAAAGAATTTCCGCGGAATGCTGGCGCAGGGGATATTCACCTAAGTGTTCAGGCTAGTCCTTTGGGAGCAACTGTTTATGTTGCCACTCCAGAAACCGAAACCAGTGATCCGAGGGCAGAGGCCCTGCAGATGGCACTCAAGGTGGGGAGCCCAGTCGTGTGCACCGGCGGGGCAGCGAAGTGACAAGCACCACTACCCACAGAAAAGGTAACGAGGGCACTGAATAACACAGGATCTTCTCTTTGTATCTGGCAGGAACAACAAGGTTAAAATGCCCTAGTTCCAAAATGTAGAATTAGTGCTACAACGGTCTTTAAGAGGACCTGCAATGGATGCCGCTTCTGCCTTCCGTACACTGGAGGCGGCACATGGGTCACGCGGTACGGTCATACTGCGGTGGGACGCACACTCGTTGACCTCTCATGGCACTGCTCCACACTTCGGGGACAACGCTTTCCATTAGCTGTGTTTTCTGATGACGTGTCGCGCCGGCCCCGTCCAACAGCAGAACCGCTTTAGATCCAAACAGACTCTTCCACTCTCTCACCGGAAGTGAAACCAGGCCACGCGGACACTTTCACAATACAACAGCCAAGAATGCACTTTTCAGTAAAAAAAACACATTCCTTCCTCCTAATTTATCAAATAAACGACTCACTGAAGAACAGGGGCCAGCTTTGATCGGTAAACAGCTGTTACAACGACTGTGAGAAGTTGGCCTGGCATATGCTGTCCACTAATTATAGTGGGCACCTTGCACCAGTCCAAACAACCCCTTATTGGAGATAGGTTAAAGACAACCTTATTGAAAGCTATCCTAGTGGTAGCTATGGAGAGCAGCCTTCAGGCTAAGTCTTGAAGGAATGTAAAGCAGCTTGTTTTACCAGTCTATAATCTCTTGAGTGACCAAATGAAAGAGCACCACACCAGGTATATATTCAAAATATATGTATTTATTGCTAAACACACCCCTCTAGTCTCTTTATGAGGCTAGAGTTCGAAATACATAAGTTAGAAGTTATTTAAACACAGTAATAGCACAAATACACGTTTGGGCCCTAGGGGCGTACCAAACCATATACCAATAAAGTGGTATGCGAACCACGACTGAACTAGACACTAGGCCTAGAGCCTCTAGAAGTGCTTGGACCACAAGGAACCACCCAAGGTAGTGACACAGGGGACCTACGGGAGACGCGTGCAGTGTAAATACACAACCGCGATACGCCGTTGACTTCTTTGGAGAAAGTCGGGATCGGGAAATTATAGAAAAGGGACACTTAAAAGAGGACTAGGACAAAACCCTTTGAGATCTAGGACTTTGAAGAGTCTCTACCCACGGGAGCACCGGAGTACTCGTGTTACCTCACCCAGGGAAGCCGGGTGCATAGGTGCCTTTCGGGGTCGGGTTTCGTCGTCGATTCGAATGGCGATCTGCTGCAAAGTGCTGCTGGCGGCCAAGAGAAAAGTGTCCGGGTGGATCCAAGAGTGGATCAGAGTTCTGAAGAACCTGAAAGCAGAGGGGACAGAGTCTGGGTCACTAGCCAGTGACCAGGAAAGCGATGGACAGATGCCCACCGATGTCGAGTGCTTCAGGTGCGTTGACAGTTGTCTTGAGTCTTCAGCCACGAGGTCCAGGAGGCGTTGTCGGCGACCAGGAGCAGGATTCGGGCTGGTACACGATGTTTGTCGAGTGCTGAGGTGTCGGCGACCGGATTGGACCCAACAAGCCTTGGCAACGGCAAGTCTCGGTGAAGATGTAGATCGTCGATGGTGCAGACCAGCAAGGTCTGTGGAACTCACCCAGCGAGGGTAAGTGAGGGCAGGCCTGGAGCAACCAGGATGCCAAGTAAGAAAAGGATTGGCCTTCGTTAAGGGCTACTAGCCAATGGGCTAGCGACCGCGAAGGAGCCTCGTGACGCCGCACGTGGAGCTGGCTTACAGGACACTCCTGGAGTGGGGGCCAGTGATCTTCAGTGCAAGTTGTGCTGGAGGCTAGGGCTACTCGGAGCCCAAAGCACGACTTCTTGGGAGACCCAGAAGATGATGCACTTGCAAATGTGCTCGGTGTCCAGGGGTCACGGTCTCAAGTCACCCACGATAGCCACGGGCCTCATCTTTGCTGGGGACTCAGGGTAGCCTCGGGAAGTCTGAGAATCCACCTCTGGTGATGCGATGACTTCGGCGTCCGACAGGGAGCTTCAGAAATGCGAACCGGACAGATGCTTCTTTGGTGCCTGCCAAGCAGGGAGTCACTCCTTGACCCCAAGGGAGATTCTTCAGTCCTCTAATCTTGTCGTAGAGCGTCGAAGGTCCAGGATTCAGTTTCAGAGTTTCGTCCAGGTATAATCTAAAGTCCTAAGGACTGGGTTCCTACCTTTATTCTAAAAATAGGGGTTGGACTACTCTGTGGCCCCACCTATGGGTGGGTCAGGGCAGAGGGGTGGCTACACCCCTTTCCCTTTGTCCAGTTCACGCCAAAGCAGGGGCTGCAAGCCCTGATCCGGTTTGAACTGGGGTATGCACTAGGGACACCAAATGTGCCCCCAGTGCAGGACTTCAAAGCACCCGAAAGTGCTCCCGCCCAGCCCCAATACACATTATCCTGTCTGGGGAGGTGGTCACACCTCCCTGGGACAGGAAACCTATTGTCCAGGCCTCCCCTGCCGGAGTTTTGTACAGCAGCAGGAGGCCAGACTCGTGTCTGTGGCAGCAGCATCCATTTTGTGATGCCAGGGCTCTGGAAAGAAGTTACCGGACTAGTCAGAGTTAACATGTCTTTCCCTCTAGAAGGGTGGAATGCTACCCCCGCCGCCAGGATTGGCGGGGGGTAGTATTCCAAGATGTTTGACACCAAACACGACATGTTTAGGTGCAGCCATTCCAAAGTTAGCATTTTACCGCGAGGATATAATGCGCTTAAGAGTATATGGTCAGGCTGCACTACAAACAGCATCAGAGATGGTCTCCGAACGCTGCAGAGGGGCCCTGCTCATGCAGGGGCACCCTCTCACATAGGAACCACGCACTCTGCCTTTAGGATTGATAAGGCCTGCCTTAGGAGTGACTTATAGGTTTATATGTGTGTATGTATTTCGTGATATAGGTAACCTATATCACAGTAAGGGGTGCATGCACCACCTTACCCAGGCTGCAGTAGCAGACCTGTGGTGTCAGTTTGGGTGGCCTTCCAGGGGTGGCATAATACATGCTGCAGCCCCTGGCAGGCCTCTGAAGTACCTATGCCCTTGGTACATAGTATACCATATACTAGGGACTTATAAGGGCACTCCAGATCCCAATCAGTGATGTGCCTAAGGCACATGGAAACCATTTTAGAGAGGAAGCAGCTAGGCTGGGGTTCTGATTAGCAGGGCCCCAGCCAGACTAATGTCGAAAAACAGTGAAGCATCAGCAAAAAGTGGGGGTACCCATGTGAAGCAGATCCTACTCTCCTACACAACCCCCCCAAACGTAGGGACATTAAACTAACCTTGCCCAGTTAAGTCTTCATGTTCTAAGTGGAAATACCTAGAGAGTCCATCTGCATTCGCATGGTTACTCCCAGGCCTATGTTCCACTGTAAAGTCCATCACCTGTAGGGAAATGGACCACCTAAGCAGTTTGTGGTTTTCACCCTTCATTAGTTTTAGCCATAAGAGGGGCTTATGGTCTGTCTGAACCAGGAAGTGTGTACCAAACAAGTATGGCCTCAACTTCTTCAGAGCCCAGACCACAGCAAAGGCCTCCCTCTCTATGGCTGACCAACGTTTCTCTCTAGGGGTCAGCCTTCTGCTAATGAAAGCTACTGGCTGATCCTGACCTTCTTCATTCAATTGTGACAGTACAGCCCCTACCCCCAATTCAGATGCATCAGTTTGAACAATGAACTTCTTGGAGTAATCAGGACTCTGCAGAATTGGAGCAGTGCACATGGCCTGCTTGAGGTCATCAAATGCCTTTTGACAGCTAGCTGTCCACTGAACCTTTTTGGGCATTTTCTTGGAAGTTAAGTCATTCAGGGGTGTCACTATTGATCCATACCCCTTGACAAATCTCCTATAGTACCCAGTCAGGCCTAAGAAGGCTCTCACCTGAGTCTGGGTAGTGGGAGCAGTCCAGTCCATGATGGTCTGGATCTTGCTCTGCAAAGGTTGAACCTGGCCTCCACCCACAAGGTGGCCCAGGTACACAACCTGACTCTGCCCTATCTGGCACTTAGTGGCCTTGATAGTCAGGCCTGCTTTTTGCAGGGCCTGTAAAACATTCCTGAGGTGGACCAGGTGATCCTCCCAGGTGGAGCTAAAGACAGCAATATCCTCTAGATATGCTGCACTATAGGCTTCCAGACCTGTGAGAACTGTATTCACCAACCTCTGGAAAGTGGCAGGTGCATTCTTCAGACCAAAGGGCATTACCACAAATTGATAATGCCCACTAGGGGTTGAGAATGCTGTTTTGGGCTTTGCAGTATCAGCTAGTCTGATCTGCCAGTAGCCAGCTGTTAGGTCAAATGTACTGAGATTTTTGGCAGAGGCCAAAGTATCTATGAGCTCATCTGCCCTGGGTATTGGATGGGCATCAGTCCTAGTGACTGCATTGAGACCCCTGTAGTCCACACAAAACCTCATCTCTCTTTTTCCACCACTGGTGTGAGGTTTTGGTACAAGGACCACTGGACTAGCCCAAGGGCTATCTGAGGGTTCAATAACTCCCCACTCCAACATTTTCTGGACTTCAGTCCTGATACAGTCCCTGACATGGTCAGGTTGCCTATAAATCTTGTTTTTAATAGGCAGACTGTCCCCAGTGTCCACTTCATGAGTGCACCAGGTGGTCTGACTGGGTGTCAGTGAAAACATATGTCTAAACTGATTGAGGACTTGCCTGCAATCAGTTTGTTGCTGGGTAGTGAGGCTGCCTGCCAAGGCTGCACCATCAACTGACCCATCGTCAGGGTTCTGTGAGAGCAGGTCAGGGAGTGGGTCACTCTCTTCCTCCTGCCCTTCATCAGTAGCCATGAGCAAGCCCATGTCTGCCCTGTCCACATATGGTTTTAACCTGTTGACATGGAGAACCCTGTGGGGACTCCTGGGTGTTCCTAGGTCCACTAAGTAAGTGACCTCACCCTTCTGCTCAACAATAGTGTGGGGTCCACTCCATTTATCTTGGAGAGCTGCTGGGGCCACTGGCTCCAACACCCACACCTTCTGTCCTGGCTGGTAAACAGTCAGAACAGCCTTTTGGTCATGCCAGGCCTTTTGAAGTTCCTGGCTAGCCTCAAGGTTTTTGGTTGCCTTTTTCATGTACTCAGCCATCCTGGAGCGGAGACCAAGTACATAGTCCACTATATCTTGCTTTGGGGGCTTGAGAGGTAACTCCCATCCTTCCTTCACCAAGCACAGTGGACCCCTCACAGGGTGGCCAAACAGAAGTTCAAAAGGGCTGTAACCAACCCCCTTCTGAGGCACCTCCCTATATGCGAATAAAAGGCAGGGCAAGAGTATGTCCCATCTACGCCTAAGCTTTTCTGGGAGCCCTTTAATCATGCCCTTCAAGGTTTTGTTGAATCTCTCAACTAAACCATTGCATTGTGGGTGATAGGGTGTGGTGAACTTATAAGTCACTCCACACTCCTTCCACATTGCTTTTAAGTACCCAGACATGAAGTTAGCACCCCTGTCTGAGACTACCTCCTTAGGAAAGCCCACTCTTGAGAAGATTCCCAGGAGGGCCCTTGCCACCACAGGTGCTGTAGTGGTCCTGAGGGGAAGAGCTTCTGGGTACCTGGTGGCATGATCCACTACCACCAGGATAAACCTGTGCCCAGAGGCTGTTTGGGGATCCATGGGACCAACAATGTCAATCCCTACCCTTTCAAAGGGCACCCCCACCACAGGTAGTGGTATCAGGGGGGCCTTTGTAGTGCCACCTGCTTTGCCACTGGCTTGGCAGGTTACACAGGAGTGACAAAACTCCTTGCTGTCTTCAGACATGTGGGGCCAGTGAAAGTGAGGGACAATTCTGTCCCAAGTCTTGTTCTGGCCCAGGTGACCTGCTAAGGGAATATCATGGGCTAGGGTCAATAGGAAGCCCCTGAACCTCAGAGGTATTACCAACCTCCTGGTAGCACCAGGCTTGGGGTCTCTACTCTCTGAGTACAGGAGTCCATCATCCCAATACACTGTATGGGGACCACTAGCTTTCCCAGCAGCCTCAGCAGCAGCTTGCTGTCTGAGGGGTTCAAGGGAGGGGCAGCTCTGCTGCTCCTGGCTCAGATCTGCCCTAGAAGGTCCCCCTGTCCCCAAGAACTCAACCTGGTCAGGTTCAAGTTCCTCTGGGACAGTTCCTTCTTCAGGGCTGAGATCATCCCCCTCAAGGGACTGATCTTCCTCCTGAGCCAAGGGGAAGGCACTGCCTTAACCCTACTACTCCTCCTCTTGGAAGGCACTTGGTCCATTCTTCCAGAATCCAAGGCCTGTTCAGTGCTAGACATTTTGGCTTGTGACCTGGTCACAGCAAACACATCTGCAGGGATCCCCAGCATTTCTGCATGGGTCCTGAGCTCCACTTCTGCCCAAGCAGAAGTCTCTAAGTCATTGCCAAGCAAGCATTCGACTGGTAGGTTTGCACTTACCACAACCTTCTTAAGGCCAGTTACCCCTCCCCAGGAGAAGTTAACAACTGCCAGAGTATGGTCTGTTCTGACATTGCTAGCATTGGTCACTTGGTACATCTCACCAAGTATAACTTGCCCAGGATTCACAAGGTCTTGTGTCACCATTGTGACACTTGTCCCTGTGTCCCTAAATGCCAAAGCCTCACGTCCATTGATTAAAGGCTGTTGTCTGTACTTGCCCAGATTACTGGGACTCATAGAGGAGGGCACATCCATGCCTCCATCACAGACTAACACAGCCTGAGTCAGTTCCCTGACTAGGTCAGAGCCCAACTCAGTACCCAGGGTGAACCCTACTAAACCCTTGGCTGGAGCACTCCCACCAACTGTACTAGGGGGAACAGGTGCCTTAGGGGCATTGGTGGGTGCTGGACTGGAGTCTTTGGACTTGGTGCAATCACTGGTCCAGTGGGTCTTTTGCTTACAGACCTTGCACCATGGTTTTCTTTGGCCTTTACCCTTGGTAGACTGGGAATCCCCACCAGAAGAAGATTTTGGGGGCCTGATGAAGACTTTTGATCTTTACCCTTCTCCCCACCCTTGTCAGAGTTCTTAGCATCTTGGTTCTTGGTTTCCCCACCTTGGTTCTGTACCTTCTGCTTCACCCTGGTTCTGACCCATTTGTCTGCCTTCTTTCCCAATTCTTGGGGAGAGGTCAGATCAGAGTCAACCAGGTATTGATGCAACAGCTGATTTTGACAGTTATTAAGAATCTGCTCCCTCATTATCAGATTATACAATCCTGAGAAGTCACACACCTTACTGCCCATCAACCAGCCTTCCAGAGCCTTGGCAGAACAATCCACATAGTCTACCCAGTCTTGAGTCTGTGCTTTTTGGGTGTCTCTGAACTTCAACCTGTACTGTTCAGTGGTTAGGCCAAACCCATCAATAAGAGCACTCTTCAAGACCTTGTAATTATCAGCATCCTCCTCTCTAACAGTGAGGAGCTTATCTCTACCTTTGTCAGCAAAGGAGAGCCACAAGATTGCTGCCCACTGCTCCTGAGGGACCTTCTGTACTTTACAGGCCCTTTCTAAAGCAGTTATCCATTTGTGGATATCATCCCCACTCTGGTAGGGAGGGACAATCTTGCTCAGGTTCCTATGGTCATAGGACCTTTCCCTATCTCTAGGGACATGGCTGCCACCATGGGACTCTAGTCCCAACTTTCTTCTCTCTCTAAGGAGATCTAGGGATTCTCTATCTAAAGCTAATTGCTTTTTTCTGAGTTCCAGCTGAGTTTCCTCATACTGGACTAGCCTCTTTCTTCTCTCATGAGAGGATTCTCTCCTATGAGATGAGACAGAGCTCCCTATAGAGGTGCCAGAGTGGTTAGACTCCTGAGAAGGAGACCTAGACCTTCTGGGCACACTCTTAATCCTTCCTGGGGGGACAAAGAGGGCATCATTCTGATCATCCTCATCATCTTCCACAGGAGGGATTGGGTTATCCAGGTCAGGGTCATTGTCACCCTCCTGGCCAGTTTCAGAGGGGGGCTGGGGGTATTGGTACCCCTGGCCTCCTCCTCTTCTTCTGCCCCACCCTCAGCTCCTACCCCTTCAGTCCCTACAGGCTTACTAAGGTCATAAGCCACCAACAACTCCTTGAGGTGTTGGGTAGTGGGGCTTTGGCCTGTCCTTATTTTTCTCAAGTTACATAAAGCTCTCA
>CAWUFW010023920.1:0-67793 GCA_963921515.1 Calotriton arnoldi | reverse complement strand
TCATGAAACAAACAAAGACACAGTACTCCAGAAGGAATATAGTGAAAATGAAACTTAGACAAAGGAAACCGAGAAAAAAAGAGAAAAAGAAATTAAATATAAATTACGCTTAAATGAAAATGTATGCTTAAAGATGGAAAGATGCCCACCTAAAGCTCAGAAGCATGAGAGGCATAGCAACCACTATTATGGATAAGCAGTCCATTTTAAAGAGGACCAAAGTAGAGGGAGCATTGAAAAAGACAATAAAAACTAAAAAAGCCTACCTAATGATTAGGAAGAGAGGCCTCTAGATGAAAATTAATAGAACCAGAATAGCTGCGCTACTATGAAAGAAAAAAAGAAAAAGTTCAAGAGAGTGACAGCCACGGAATTTCGTCGTTGAGGCCCGTTACCGAGGTCCCCAACCTATAAACCCATCTTTGCTCAAGTCGAAGAAGCTTTGTCATAAGATTCGGAGTATTCGCATTAAAGTTAGGTTTGTCAAGGACCGTCCAACTCAACGAGTCCGGTCCATGGTTCTTATCAAAGAAATGTTTAGTCATTTTAGTGATTTGTTTGGCGCATCTTATCGTACTTTTATGTTCTTGGATTCTGATGCGCACTTTCCTGGTGGTCATACCTATATATCTCAAGCCACAAGGGCAAGTGATAAGGTAAACCACTTGCTCACTATTACAGTTAGTATGTTGTTTCAACACCCATGGTCTAGAGGTGCCTATGTCTGTGTCCTTGGTGATTTGAGTTTGAGCACAAACTGTACAAGAACCACACGGATAATGTCCCTGGACAGGTGGTAAATTCCAGAGTGTGTTGGGTCTTGTTGCTTCAGGAGGAGTTGGTCTAGTGTGGATTAATCTATCTTTCAAATTACGTCCTCTCTTAAATGCAAAAAGTGGTTTCTCCAAAGTGAGTTGACCTTTGTTCAGAATATCCCAATTGTGTAGTATTGATTTCTTGACCACATTGGACATGGAGCTAAAGGTGTTAACAAAACCAATTTAGAAGATGCGGATTTGGCAGGATGTGGTTCCAGAAGGGCCTCACGGTTGGTATTGAAGGCTCTCTTGGCTGATTTTTTTACCAACTTCGCAGGATAGTGCCTATCAAGTAAATTGCTTCTCAATTTTGCAGCATGCAATTTGTAGTTCTCAGATGTAGAGCAATTGCGATGGAGTCGCAGGAACTGTCCATATGGTAAGTTATCCCGCAGGGATTTGGGATGATGACTCTCATATTGGAGAAGTGCATTTCGGGCCATAGGTTTTTGAAAAAGTTCTGTTTTGAGAACCCCCTCTGACGGATAAATTTCGAGGTCAAGGAAAGCCAATTTCTCCTTACTGAATTCACAGGTAAATCGGAGATGTACATTTTGGTTATTAAGCCAATTATGGAAAGCGTTAATAGTCACTTCATCCCCTCGCCAGATGACCAAAATATCATCTATATACCTCCTCCATAGCAGAATTTGCGCACGGAAAGGGTTCTGTCTGTCTAGGACAACACCTTCTTCGAACTCATGCATATAAAGGTTCGCTAAGCTCGGAGCGAAGGTGCTGCCCATGGAAGTTCCAGAGATCTGTAGGTATAGCTGGGACTCAAACTGCAAAAAATTCTCCTTCATAGCTAGTCGTGCACACTTCATTATGAAGGGAATAGGTGTCATCGTGTCAAGTGGATGGTCTCGCAATAGGTTTTCAATTGTCTGTAGAGTCTGATCCTGAGGTATACATGTGTACAGGGACTCCACATCAAACAAAACTAAATAATCAGTTTCTGTATTGAATGCCATATTATCCAATAGTCGGAGTACATCAGTCGTATCTTTCAAGTACGTAGGCATTTGACTAACCAAAGGCTGAAGAAAGAAGTCAACGAATTGAGACAGCGGCTCCAAAATTGAACCAATCCCGGAGATGATGGGTCTACCCGGGGGAGGCCTCTGTGGTTTATGGATTTTAGGTAAGACATAGAAATAAGGTACCGTCGGTGTCTTGGTACAGAGAAATTCAGCCTCCCCGTGTTATCCACTCGTTCTCAAGTGCTTCTGTAATTAGAATGGAAATAGTTTCCATAATCCTTACTGTGGGATCATGATCCAGTCGTCGATATGAAGAAACATCACTAAGCTGTCTCAAGCATTCAGTTCTATAGGTGTCAGTATCTAGCAGGACAGTGGCTCCCCCCTTGTCCGCAGCTTTAATTGTGATGGTTGCATCCTTGGTTAAAGAAAGAAGCGCTGCCATTTCTTTTGAAGAAAAATTGTTGTAGGTCCTAGGTTGAGTAGCCAGACCCGTCGTGAGGTCTTTGAGAACAGCCTTCTCAAATGTTGCTACCTCAGATGGCACCATGCCGATAGAAGGATTAAATTTCGACTTTGGTCGTAAATTCGTATTGGTTGGCTGTGAGCTGTCTGTCTGCGGATCTTTATCTGCAAATAGAAAGTGAAGCCTCACTTTCCTGAAAAACTGGTGAGTCTCTTGATGGATTAGAAAAGGATCACCTTTATTTGTAGGTACAAAACCCAAGCCCCGATTGAGTACTACAATTTCTTCTGGTGTAAGTACTCGCTTGCTGAGGTTAACAATCAAACTGGATCCCTGCTTGGGCATGCTTGTTGATTGTTCTTGGTCATGCTCCTCATGTTCCGTTGTTCGATTGGGGAGCTCCAATGTACCTGCTGTTGGGGGCGCCGACGGCCCCTTGATCGGCCTCGGCCTGGCCCTAAAAAGGCTGGTAGTATCCTACTTGAGGATGCTGCTGGAAATTCATCAACGGACCCGGTGGACCTCCATGAAAAGGGAAGGTGGGATAACTCCAGGGATTTGGAGGCCACCATTGGTTATTCGGTGTTCCACCACGGGGCCCACGCCAGGTTCTCTGATTACGCTGTTGGAAACTCTGATCAGTATTCCCTTGGTTAGAGTCCGAGTCACTGGAGGAGTCCTCTCTTTCAGAGGAGGAATAATTGGATCCGTATCGTCTGCCAGACCTGTGGAATACAGGGGTTTGAAGGAGCTATCAGTGAAAGGATACACTTTTTCCATCACAAATTTCGCTAGGTCCTTCTTGAATTTCGTGATCTTATTTATTAGAAGTGTTTCTTTATATTCTTTGGTTGTCTTATTATTTTCATCCATGGTCTTTTTATAGACTGTTGCCCCAATAATGACTTTGATCTCAGCCTCCAGTGTCTGAATTTGTACCAAAACTTTCTCTGCTTCCTTTTAGCCGTACTGATAATCAAGATGAGCCAGTCCTCGTACATCGCCATGCGATGAGGGACCAGTCTTTCAAGAAGGAGAGATTATCTAGAAATAGTCTTGGAATATTCGTTACTATGAGTCCTGTGGGGGCACAATTGCCCCGAAGATATTCAGGGGTCGATTCCGATTCGGGCCGGAAAAAGCACCGACCGACTCGGATCCGGAAAAAATACCGACCGACACGTACCAGTGGCGCCCGACACGCCAAGTACGATGCAAGCCGCGATAAATCCGACCGACACGTCAGGAAACCAAGCCGACCGACCGAGCCGCTCGGAAAATAGCAATCCGGCCGGAAAACACGCGAATCCAACCGACCGACACGCACCCGGAACAAATCCGACCGAATCGTACCCGCCAACTCCAACCCGCAAAGTACGATGCAAGGCGCGAAAACACGACCGAGTCGGACGGAGGACAAGCCGTACGACCGACACGCATACAAAACCGAGCCGAAGCAACACAATACACCGCGACCGACGCGTACGCAGCATACAAAACTGCACAAACACAGCGTGAACGAAACGGAAAACACCGTACGAGACCAATGCAGGGTCCGACTCGGTCACAAGAACGTTTCCAACATACACAAACAGCACAAAGGAAAAATCAACCAAAAAAGGCCAAACAAGCAATTACCAAGCCAATAAATACTGGGGGTGGGGACAGAGAACAAAGACACACCCACAACTCCACCTATATAAAGGACACAAATCACTACCATGAGCCTTTGCAAATGCCATTCCACTACCAGCACCCAAGAGAAAGCAACCACACACCCACAGCTCATCCCTCACACAAGCCACACACCAGCAGCACACCAACAAATACCTACCTCACATACACCCAGCACAACACACACCCACACACCCTCACCTGCACACCAACACACACATCACCCACCATCACCAACCATCACCATGCCCCCAAGAAGAATCCCAAGTTCCTAGATAGTGAATTGGAAGTCATGGTAGACGAGATCCTCAGGGTGGAGCCACAGCTGTTTGGCACTCTGGTCCAACAGACCCCCATGTCGCAGAAAACCAAGATGTGGGAGAGGATCATCAACAGGGTGAACGCCCAATCACCATGTCGGCGCACAAAGACGGACATCCAGAACAGGTGGTATGACGTGCGCAGGAGGGTACGGGACCTGCTGAAGATAGACTACATCAACAGCCAACACACCGGCAGTGGCCCTCCTGCCAAGCCAATATACCTCAGGCCCTGGGAGGAGAAGGTGCGGGCCATCCTTCCGCCAGTGAGCGTATATGGACTAGAGAACATCCCAGAGCCTGGTGAGTACACAACAAATGTACACAATAAACTGCCACAAAACACACACATCACTGTCAAGGGGAGAGTCAAACCATGCACTCATAGCAATTACACAGCAACTAGAACAGAATCATCCCAAAATGTGTATGTCAGTCAGATAAACACAACACATGCCATCAAAAAAGTCACATCCAACTGTGCCAACACATGTACAAACACAACCACAACTACAGCTAGGCAGTGGCACAAATAGAACTAACACACACATCCACACATGTAGCCACCACAACAACACCAACACACAGTGAAGACCACTCAAAGGAAGGAATTCTGTGTATGCTGGCCAAGTCAGTGTAGCCAATAGCATCATGGGAGTCGCAGTCACACATATTGCCCCCCCACAACTGTCCCATCAACACCACCATGAACCATGCGCACATCACAGGGAGTGGAGAAGGACTCACAAGATGGCTGACACTGGCTACTGCTGTGAGGAGCACAAGGCCCTGCTGGCAACTGTGCACCAACAAACAGCAGGACACCACTGACTGACATCCTGAGAGACAACTTCCACTCCCTGCAATGCAAGCACGTTCCATGGTGGGATATCTGGCTGGCTGGGTGGGAAGGGGGACTTGCAGCACTGACCATAGTCACCAGCACCTCCCCTCACACCCCCCCAACACAAACTCCACAGTACCCACCTAGTAGAATGCAATGCCCTCCATCCTAACACAAGATCCCACAAAGCACCACCACCCTGGGTTATGTTGTGTGAAGCACAGGGACACTCTTGGGACTCTTAGCCAAACAACTGCCAGGACAACACTCCCAGCCATCCTGTCAGCACAGCCAGCCCACCCCACAGGGAAGCAGAGTCAAAAGGAAGGAAGCATGGGCATGCTGGGAAGGGGGTGGAGGCAATAGCATGATGGGAGTCGTAGTCACAGACATTGCTCAGCCTCACAACTGGCCCATCAACACCACCCTGAACCATGCTCACATCACAGGGAGTGGAGAAGGACACACAAGATGGCTGACACTGGCTACTGCTGTGGGGAGCACAAGGGCATGCTGGGAACTGCACACCAACCAACAGCAGGACACCACTGTCAGCCATCTTGCCATTGCCCTCACACCCACACACACTGAACTCCCCACAAAAGCAAGTAAGTATGGGAATGCTGGGAAGTGGGGTGGAGGCAATAGCATGATGGGAGTCACAGTCACAGACATAGCTCACCCCCACAACTGTCCCATCAACACCACCCTGAACCATGCTCACATCACAGGGAGTGGAGAAGGACTCACAAGATGGCTGACACTGGCTACTGCTGTGGGGAGCACAAGGCCCTGCTGCCAACTGTGCACCAACAAACAGCAGGACACCACTGACTGACATCCTGAGAGACAACTCCCACTCCCTGCAATGCAAGCACGTTCCATGGTGGGATATCTGGCTGGCTGGGTGGGAAGGGGGACTTGCAGCACTGACCATAGTCACCAGCACCTCCCCTCACACCCCCCCAACACAAACTCCACAGTACCCACCTGGTAGAATGCAATGCCCTCCATCCTAACACAAGATCCCACAAAGCACCACCACCCTGGGTTATGTTGTGTGAAGCACAGGGACACTCTTGGGACTCTTAGCCAAACAACTGCCAGGACAACACTCCCAGCCATCCTGTCAGCACAGCCAGCCCACCCCACAGGGAAGCAGAGTCAAAAGGAAGGAAGCATGGGCATGCTGGGAAGGGGGGTGGAGGCAATAGCATGATGGGAGTCGTAGTCACAGACATTGCTCAGCCTCACAACTGGCCCATCAACACCACCCTGAACCATGCTCACCTCACAGGGAGTGGAGAAGGACACACAAGATGGCTGACACTGGCTACTGCTGTGGGGAGCACAAGGGCATGCTGGGAACTGCACACCAACCAACAGCAGGACACCACTGTCAGCCATCTTGCCATTGCCCTCACACCCACACACACTGAACTCCCCACAAAAGCAAGTAAGTATGGGAATGCTGGGAAGTGGGGTGGAGGCAATAGCATGATGGGAGTCACAGTCACAGACATAGCTCACCCCCACAACTGTCCCATCAACACCACCCTGAACCATGCTCACATCACAGGGAGTGGAGAAGGACTCACAAGATGGCTGACACTGGCTACTGCTGTGGGGAGCACAAGGCCCTGCTGCCAACTGTGCACCAACAAACAGCAGGACACCACTGACTGACATCCTGAGAGACAACTTCCACTCCCTGCAATGCAAGCACGTTCCATGGTGGGATATCTGGCTGGCTGGGTGGGAAGGGGGACTTGCAGCACTGACCATAGTCACCAGCACCTCCCCTCACACCCCCCCAACACAAACTCCACAGTACCCACCTGGTAGAATGCAATGCCCTCCATCCTAACACAAGATCCCACAAAGCACCACCACCCTGGGTTATGTTGTGTGAAGCACAGGGACACTCTTGGGACTCTTAGCCAAACAACTGCCAGGACAACACTCCCAGCCATCCTGTCAGCACAGCCAGCCCACCCCACAGGGAAGCAGAGTCAAAAGGAAGGAAGCATGGGCATGCTGGGAAGGGGGTGGAGGCAATAGCATGATGGGAGTCATAGTCACAGACATTGCTCAGCCTCACAACTGGCCCATCAACACCACCCTGAACCATGCTCACATCACAGGGAGTGGAGAAGGACTCACAAGATGGCTGACACTGGCTACTGCTGTGGGGAGCACAAGGCCCTGCTGCCAACTGTGCACCAACAAACAGCAGGACACCACTGACTGACATCCTGAGAGACAACTTACACTCCCTGCAATGCAAGCACGTTCCATGGTGGGATAACTGACTGGGTGGGTGGGTGGGTGGGAAGGAGGTCTGGCTGTCAACCAAACACAATCAATGCAGACCATGTTCACACCCCAGAGAATACATAGAAATGCCCAAATAATGCAGGACAATGTGCCACACCAATATCAACCCCTGACTGTGACGACTTAGGACAATACAATGTACAGGCCCGCACCCCGAGGCACAGTCACAACTGTCAGGTGTGTCAACCACTGATGCCTGCAGAAACATGACATACATTGTTTGTGTCTCCCAAAAACAGGTGATGATAGGGACACAGCAGCAGACGCTGAGGAGTCCCAGTCCCAGGCTCAAGAGGATGCCGAGCTCACTGGCGTCGTACAGCCTCTGTCCTCCTCGGACGATGAAGAACAACCTGGCACATCCGGTGCAAGTCAACATGCTGCACCAGCAGGACCACCAGCTGCAGCACCAGCAGGTCCACCAGCTGCACCCCTGCACCCACCCCTCCAACGACTGTCACCACGAATACCATCCCTGCCGACATGGACAGAATAAGGAACAACACCAGCGCAGTGACCCTGGACCAACCTGGGGCCATGGACACCACCACCACCACCAACCCCCAAGGTGGACCAGGGTTATCTGTGCGTGCAACTGCACACACTGCACATGTCAGCAGGGGTGGTGGGAGGGGTGGGAGACAGAGGTCGCTGCTTGCAGACGTTGCTGGTGTGCATGAAGACCCACAACTGGTACGCATAGCTGATGCGTACCAGTCCAGCACCGGAGAGCTCAGCCAGGTAGTGGGGCTCCTCAGAGACATCAAACAGCAGCAGGCTGCCCATCATGCCCGCTTGGACTCCCACATGTCCCATGTGGAGTCACACATGTCACGTGTGGACTCCCACATGTCACGTGTGGACTCCCACATGACCCGCGTGGAGTCCAAGTGGGATGTACTACATGAGATGACGGCGGTGCACAGGGACATTTTACAATGCCTCCGCCAGATGAACAGCAACCAGTCCACACCTCCCTGTGTGCCAACAACATCTGGTACCGAACAAACTGCAACTGCCACAGGGAGGGAGGAGGACTCTGGCGGAGAGTCCCCTGCACCGCAGCAGCCTGCACTTGAGGGCCCCCCAAGAAGAGGGGTTGTCCGAGGAGGGGAAAGTGAGAGGCTGATGGCCAAGCGCAACTCCCAGGAAGCCTGAACCTGTTCTGGATTTTCGCCTTTGTGCACAGACTGTTCACCCTGTTGATGGCAACACTACTCCCACACATTGCATGGGGAGTACAAGTTGGAACAATGTGTCAGACAACTGTGGCCCCGATACTGGGGATCCTGTCTACCTGGACTTTCTATTCATCTAGGAACTTGGGATTGCAAGATTCATGTACAGCACAATCCATCCTATGCACTATTATCACAGATGTATCACAATAAACACAATAATACACCATACTTGCCTCTGTCGTGATTCCAACGTGGGTGCTGTTATGGGGATGATGAACAACAAAATTACACTGTGTATGCGAACTGCAACAGCAAGGACAACACAGGCATGTGAGTACAGGCAACGTGACACATATGAGGGAGACACACCACCAGGGCTACACAACACATACACACCTAGGCCATCTGACTCATTGCCTACACTGATGTTGCCAGGGAAGACGGTGCAATGCACAGACACCACACCCATTCCCAGTTGTAGTCAAGTAGCCCACAGGTGCAGTAAGCAAATGGCAGTCAAATGTGTGACCACAGACAACGCACATCACTAAGTGAAGCACAGGTTTATTACACAGTAGCAACATGCCGTAACCACTACAGATGCAAGGTAACCCCACCTGGTAGCGGGCACACAGTCAACAACTGTAGACAGAAGGAAGTCCATGGGTGTGGCGCACATCACCTGTAGGGACACAACAGCTACCAGCCTGGATGTGCAATCACGTTGTCGGTGGACACAGTTGACCAAACGAATCTGAAAGTACCCTGTGAAGGACAGAAATGACACACAGTCAAAAGCAATGGAGTACAGGACAGAACAGCAAAACTCATGCACAATACATGTTACAAGATACCCACCCAGAACCAAGTTAGCATGTCAACACTGTTGGGGAGTACAGCCCACCTGTAAGCACACATCGCAACACACATCCAGTCAAGTAGCCCATGGACACACTCCAACAGCACCAGAGCACCACCCACACATCATGCCAACTCACATCATTGACATGACACCTCAGGATACTCACATTCAGCTAAAGAAGTTGGTGATGAGCTGTGTGCGGACATCACCATCACCATCATCATCATCATCGTCACTGGCATCGTGGTCCAGGCCAGGATCCTCCACAGGTGGCGGATGTTGGTCATCGTCATCCTGGATGAGAGGCAACTCCTTCCGCACTGCCAGGTTGTGGAGCATGCAGCAGACGATGATAATCTTGCACACTTTCGCAGGGGCATATGGGAGGGACCCTCCGGTCTTGTCCAGGCAGCGGAAGCGGCTCTTCAGGAGACCAAAGGTCCGCTCAATCACTCTCCTGGTCCGACCATGTGCCTCATTGTAGCGCATCTGGGCAGGTGTCACAGGGTTCCTGAGGGGTGTCAGCAACCACGGCATGTTGGGGTATCCCGAGTCACCTACGGACAGACAAGTGCACATCAGCTGACTTGGAAAAGTGGGCGGAATACTACAGATCAGATCACACACAATGGCACAAAGTCAGTACACACCGACAAGCCAGGCACGCTGGTTCTGCATCTGTGCCATCAACCTGGGGATGCGACTACTCCTCATCACAAAGGCATCGTGTGCTGAACCAGGGAAACGGGCACACACGTGTGTGATGGTCATGTCTGCAAGACACACCACCAGTGCATTGACCGAGTGGTAGTGCTTGCGGTTCCTGTAGGCCTGCTCCTGGGCCTGTGGTGGTACCAAAGCCACATGTGTCCCATCAATGGAGCCAATGACATGCGGCATCCTCCCCAGGGCATAAAAGTCACTCTTCACGTCAGTGAGTCGTCGCAGTCTAGGGAAATAGATGTACCGGTTCAGGAAGAGCAACATTGCCGCCAAGAAATCGCGGAGCACACGGCTGAACATGGTCTGTGACATCCCACCAGCAGACGCCACAGTATGTTGGAAGGTACCGGTGGCAAAGAAGTGTAGGGCTGCCATCACCTTCACCTTGGGGGTCAGCGCTGTAGGATACGGCCGGCCAGGCTGCAAATGTGGGGACAACTGCACTGCCAAATCCTCAATCAGCTGCCTGGTGAAGCGGTACCGTCGGATGCTGTCCCGTTCCACCATCGTTGCCAGGTCTGGGAATGGCCGATGGACAGCAGGAGCCCTGCAGTGCAGAGGAGAAGTAAGCAAGATCGTCAGTCACCCCACATATGCGGCATTGAACACACTCAAGATCCCAACATACATCATCATGAGGCACAACTACATGAAGTGTGCAGTACCGGAACGACATGTATGGTACATACATGGCCAACATCTGTCAACACGGTCCTACAGGTGGCATCAATTTGTCCCAGGTTGGCCCATTGGATATCATGATGCTGTGTCACAGTCACCCCCCAGTGACATGTGAGGACAGATGTGCCCCAGGCACCACAGCTCAACGACAGGCACATTCCCAGGGACCCTGTAATGCCACATGGACACTGGCATCACCTGGAGTATCATGTGTACACCACAACAAAACAAACATGACCCCCACAGGTAGTGGCCACACTTGCCATGGCAGGAGAGCCATGGACGTCTGTGACACACACGCACAACATCAGAGTCCATGCACACACAACGTGGATGTGGAGACTGTCTCCCATTGTGCACATGAAATCAGAGACATTGTAAACACTACATGCACAAAGACTGTGGAGGGCCATCACTATTGTGCCACTGGGACACCCTGGCTCAAACATACCGTCCCACATGGGACTCACGGGGTATGTGACATGACATACACAAACACCACTGTGAAATGTGACCATGGCACATGCACAGATATGAACAGTTGCACATCACAGTGGTCACGTACACGTAACACCCAGGATCCTGTCCCCATTAACACGTGCACAGCCTGGGGGTGGCTGCCCACAGGTGACACCCACAGGACAACATGTACACCAACATACACACAATAGGAAATGCAGCCTTACATGCCTTATGATAAGGTGTGGACAGGCTGTCGTGATGTAGGTGTGCCCCTCACTCCCTGGGAGCTATCTGTGGCTGGCATATGTCCATCTGAGACAGGCATGCTGACATATGCCAGTCACATGTACAGTGATGCGTTGAACAGCAATGGACCGATCGGTGCCTCCGGCCGGCCCATTGCTTTCAATGTGTGCGGGTACGCGTTGTACCCCTGTGCGCGTTGTACTGCAATGGACCGATCGGTGCCTCCGGCCGGCCCATTGCATTCAATGTGTGCGGGTACGCGTTGTACCCCTGTGCGCGTTGAACAGCAATGGACCGATCGGTGCCTCCGGCCGGCCCATTGCATTCAATGTGTGCGGGTACGCGTTGTACCCCTGTGCGCGTTGAACAGCAATGGACCGATCGGTGCCTCCGGCCGGCCCATTGCATTCAATGTGTGCGGGTACGCGTTGTACCCCTGTGCGCGTTGTACTGCAATGGACCGATCGGTGCCTCCGGCCGGCCCATTGCATTCAATGTGTGCGGGTACGCGTTGTACCCCTGTGCGCGTTGAACAGCAATGGACCGATCGGTGCCTCCGGCCGGCCCATTGCATTCAATGTGTGCGGGTACGCGTTGTACCCCTGTGCGCGTTGAACAGCAATGGACCGATCGGTGCCTCCGGCCGGCCCATTGCTTTCAATGTGTGCGGGTACGCGTTGTACCCCTGTGCGCGTTGTACCTCAATGGACCGATCGGTGCGCACCCATTGACAATGGGCTTGCCTGGCAACGGACGCGTTTTCGAATATTCGAACGAGTCGGTTGCTGGAAAATCAGTTGGTCACCCACAACAATGTTGCAAAATCATGTATGTCATGAAGTTGAAATTTTGAAGGATGCTGTGGGCGTGTTTTGGTGCTGCTATTCCATGGATTGGCCAGATTCAGAAGATGCAAACGACTTGGACCTATCACTTTGGACACAAGGGACAGTATCTGCCTCTCCAGCACATATATATTGCTGCATGTTCCCCTGAGAGCCCACTTGCCTGCACTACATGCTCCAGGACGACATCTGCCACTGCACTGCTGCTGTCTCTGCCCCTCTGGACCCTGCAATGGCACGTACTGTGGAGAGAGCCCCAGCCTTCAGCCTTGAAGAGAACCAGGCCCTGCTGGACAGCCTACTTCCACAGTACAGCAAGCTGTATGGGACACCAGGGGAGCAGGTGAGTGTTCTGTGCACTGCCTTTCTGAATGTGCATTTTGTCTGACTAGCAAGGCTGAGAGTCAGCACACCACTGGCTAGCAGGCTCACTGAGTAGTTGTCACCCCCATAGTGTGTAGTGACTTGCACTGGACAGGTATGGTGCAGTGACAGTGCTTCTGAACAGGGTTTTACTCCCCATGCTATGATACCATGTAGTGACTTCTGGAAAACTGTCCATGGGCAGCCGTGCACTGCCTGGGTACACCATGTGCCCCTGTGATTGCGACATGTATATGCAACTGTGTCATGCACGGATATGTTGCATGTGTAGTAATGGCCTTATCACTTTGTCATCCTGACAGGCTTCTGCCCATCGGAAGCATGAGATCTGGAAGGACATCGTCCGGGCTGTCCGGTCCGTCGGGGTCTACAAGCGCCGGATCCGCAACTGCCAAAAGAGGTGGCAGGACCTTCGGGGCTGGACCCGGAGGATTGCACGGGTCCAGCTGAAGCTGTCGCCTCCTCGCAGGAGGGGCGGAACACGGACCCTGACCCCCACATGCTCCGGATCCTGGCGGTGGTCTTTCCAGACCTGGATGGGCAGCTGAAGGCCAGAGAGCAGCAAGGAGGGGGTGAGTCAAAGACTGCACTGTGTACTCTGTCTAACATGTTATGTGCCCTCCTCGGGCCAGGTTGAACTGCCACAGTACAGCAGTCATGTTGTCCAGGAGCCATGTCCTCTATTGTGCACTGCCCACTCCTCATCTGATACCCAGGTGTGGCCCTTACATGCAGGGAATTCTGTCACTTAGGACTGTGTCCTTGCAGTTTGCTTGACTCAAGGTGGGAGACAGCATCTGTTTCCCTGACTCTGTGGTGGGCATCATGGGTGGGTCCATTGCTTACACAATGCCTGTATTCTGACATGTATTCAGCGTGTTACTTTGATCTGTGGTCCAATTGCTGAGCTGATCCACCACATGTGGCTGGGGTACCTGGCACACACCCATGCTGCGGGTGGGAACAATGTTTGGGCCCCAGGAGTATGTATATGACGTGTGTCACACATACTTAGCCAGCTGCCTACAGTCCAGGGCTCATCCCTCATTCATGTGGGGCTGGACAGTCATGCCTACTCCAGGCCATACAATACACTCTGTACTCCCACTCCCGTGTATCAGAGGACACATTGTGCACAGTGATTTGCCCCTCAGGTGTCTGCCTCTGTGTCAGTGTGCTGTGGATTAGTTGCCAGGACTGCTGTGGAGTTTCTTGGTAGGGGCTCAGCATGCCACTGGAGATGTGACCATAGGAGACGATACTTGTGTGACACATAGGTGTCTGATCAGCTGCCCATGCAGACTGGGGCATGTAAATGTGATGTTCAGGCAGCTGTTCCCCATGCACAGCAGAGTGTGAGGGGCTCAGGTTCAGAGGGTAGTGTCTAACCCTGGGCGAAGTGCTACGCTACGCTCGCGTAGTTTGCGAAGTTTGCGCTACTTCGCACAACGCGAATTGCACGTAGCACAGTGCGAACACGCGTAGCGTAGCGTAGCGTAGTGCCGCGGTCATGTTTGCTTGCTCGCGGTCCTCAACGTCAAGTTGGCGACCGCGAGCAAGCAAAATGACATCCCGGCGAGACTTTTTCCTCGTTCGCGATCAGCAACATCAAGTTGCCGATCGCGAGCGTGGAAAATAAACCTCCCGGCGAGATTCTCAACGCGGGAGGTCAGGTTTCTCATTGCGAGTGGTCGCGTATGCTTGCGACCGCTCGCGATGAGAAACTACCAGTCCGCGTTGAGAAAGCTGCCGCTCGAGTAAAAATCTACTCGAGCGGCAGTAAAAGACAGCTCGCACTGTGCAAGTTGCCGTTTTCAATGATTGCACAGTGCGGACAAGCATCCGGCACTGTGCAATCATTGCGAACAGTGCGCTACGCAGTTCGCGTAGTGCTACGCGAAGCTTGCGTAGCGCGAACTGCACTTTGCGTAGCTTCGCGAAGCATTACTTCGCGAACTACGCCCACCCTTAGTAGTGTCACAGGTCTCCCATATGTCCAATAGGTATGACCTGGACAGATGAGGGTTAAGAGGATGTGTTGTGGGGGGGATGTACATGTGCACTTGTGCAGCTCCAGGACTTGCATTCCCCATGACCTACTATTGTGACACAGTGCAGAGTGTTGTTGTCTGGCTGCAAAGTCATACATCACTGAGACAGTGATGTATGACTTTGCAGTCATGCCTCCGCCATGGCATGTGTCTACTGATTGGTGATCCTGCAGGGGAGTGACATGTGCTACATGCACACCATAGTGGCGCTGGCTATCAGGACATGGGTGCATCATGGTGTCTGTCGCTGGTATGCATCACATGCATTTCCTATTTGACTCTGGGCATCCCTTACATCCGTAGACCTGTACTGACTCAGTGGCAAGAGCTGTGATGTGTCCACACCGTGTCCTCTGCACTGTCCAACTACTGTGTACTTGGTGCATGTGTCAACACTGGGGTGTTGCAATCCAACAGACACCAGACAGATGGGTGCAAGGCCATGTGGGATGTGAGTGCCATGCTTGGCATCAGACTGACAATTGACTTCTCCTGTTCAATTAGTGCACTTTTAGCAATGTACAACTAATGATGCCAGGGCTTGCTCTGTGATGTGCTGTGCTCACAGTGGTGTGTGCGTTATGTGCAGGTGACTGATGTCTGTCTGTTTCCCCATTGTTTGCAGATACATCCACGGCCACGGAAGGGGACAGCTCCACGGACCAGGAGGAGCCGGAGAGCCAGACTGGGTCAGCAGCCGAGGAGTGGTCGGAGGGACCCAGTGGCACGGAGGGCGAGGGGAGCCACACCGAGGAGTCCTCAGCAGCATCCACCTCAGCTGAGGACCAGAGCAACTCGGAGGATGACTCCCTTGTGGAGGCGGGTGTCAGCAGCCACCACACCCCAGCTAGTGTTGCTGTCCCCGCCACCACCAGCACCACCACCGCCCTCCCATCGGCTCCCATTCCCCAGGTCCGTGGAGGCTCCCATGTCCGGGAGCGTGTCTCCTTTGGGCCAGGCACCGCACCCCTGCCCCTGTGTCCCCTGCTGCCCTGAGTGAGGAGTCTGTGTACCTCCTTCGCCAGCTCCATGTAGGGCAGACAGCCATGCTGAGTGTCCTCCATGCGCACACCGCGCTGTTGACTCAGCTGGTGTCGTTCATGGAGGGCATCTCATCGGGCATGTCTGACCTACAGAGGGGCAATAGGTCCATGGACTCCTCCCTGACGGCAGCAGTGTCCCTCCTCAAACGGTCCCTCACCCCTCCTGCCTCTGCTCCATCCACACTCCCCAGCACCTTACCCATCCCAGGCACACACACACTGGCACACACCAGCACACACACATCCAGCACACTGACACACACGCCAATGACAAA
Source organism: Calotriton arnoldi (assembly GCA_963921515.1). Taxonomy (NCBI): domain Eukaryota; kingdom Metazoa; phylum Chordata; class Amphibia; order Caudata; family Salamandridae; genus Calotriton; species Calotriton arnoldi. The sequence goes on along the minus strand of CAWUFW010023920.1, from coordinate 51,598 downwards.
ACGCACACGCACGCACATTCAGGGGACTGAAGCCAGACTCACAGGGGATGGGGCCCTGGAACACACACACGCATCCACATGCACTGCGCAGTCCTCAGTTCCCTCTCCCTCCAAAGCACCCTCCCTTGCCTCACCTGCAACCCCAAAGTCACAGCAGCTCTTCCTCTGTGACCTCGGCCTCTTCCCCACCGATGAAGCTGCTCCAGCATCCCGGGGGAAGAGGAAGCCCACCCACACGGAGCAGAGTGCCCCTCGCCCCCGGACACCCTCCCCAGGCGCAGACGGACTGAGGCCCCACCCGCAAGTCCCCCGGAGTGCTAAGAGCAAGACCCCGCCACCGCCCTGCAGCTCAGGCACAAGGTCTCCGTCCTCCATCCCTCAGGCCCCCACTGCACAGGTGCCCCCACCACACCCTGCCCCAGGTTCCCCCACCCACAGATATACCATCCCCAAGATGCTCCGGCCTTCTCCCCTGCCACTTGCTCTCCCAGCACCACACCCCCGCTGCGCTTGTCTGTGCCACTGATGTGGTGAGGGTGTCCCCCCTCTGTCCAACCCACCTTGCCTGTTCCCCATTCTCCTCCCCTGGAGGTAGGCACTGCAGTGGAGTCCACTACCGCCCTGTCTGACTTGGGCACTGCAGTGGCGGACCTGTCCACCCCATCTGCAGGGTCCACTGCAGTTGTGCCGGCACCCACGACATCTGTGTCATGCCCCCAGTTGTGCCGGCACACACCATGTCAGACACCTCCACTGCAGTTGTCAGTGGCTCTCCAGCACCCACCACCCCTTCCCTGACTCCCCCTGGTGAGCCCTGATCCTGTCCCTGCGGTGCCTGGCCTGCCCCCGGTTGCCCCTCCTAGTGGATTGTCCCTGGTATTGTGCAGGCATGCGTAGGGTGACATCTGCCAGTGTCACCCTGTTTGAACTTTGACAATGGACTGGCCATTGGCCTTTGCTCTTTTTTTCAGGACTTCGTTTGGCCTCAACACATATGCTGAATAAAGCAACTTTCTTTTCTCTAGTGCTCATGCTTCAGATGTACATGTTGTTGGTGCAGCTAACCATGCCCTTGCTGCAGTGATGGTGATATCTGGTCTCATGATTATGAAGTGTTACTGTGCAGGAACCCATGTGGTCCAGGGGGAATGTGTCCTATCATGTGGTGTATCCATGTCATCAATAGCAGCATCTGAGGGTGTCATGTGTTCAGTATTTGGAAATGGGTTTCCTACTTACATTGGCAATTTCATATCTGTGGCTTCCACCCCTGCACATCTGTTGTGCCTGCCATCGTTGCATTTGTCTACTTCCCTGACCGTGTTGCCATCTCCAGTGGACATGCAGGTTTGGGCATCAATGGGGAGGGACTCATCCGTGTAGTCAGTGCAACATTGCTATACAAGTGTGTTGGATCTGTGCTGATGATTCCGTTGGCACATCCATGACCAGGCTGATGTGATGGGAGCCCTCATTTGGTGCTAATTGTTGATTGTGTGACCAAGTGCTCAGCTGACATGATGGGGCCCTACTGAGGCAACATATGGCACAGCTTTCCTCACACAGGAGTGGAGTCCCCTCATGGCAGTGTGTACACGTGTGACATTGCCTGCGCCCAAGGTGTGTGTTGTATGTGCATGTCTGTGTGTTCACTTCCATTCATCTGCGCATGCTGTGATCCCTAGTGTTGTACCTGTTTGTGATGCTTGCTGACTTGAGCTATGTTCCCCCAAAGTCTTCTCCCTGTGTTCTCTGTGATGTGGGTGCATGGCACATTACTGGTCATCAGGGTGTCACCCATAGGTGTGTTTGCTGTCAGGGCAGAGTTTGTGTGCTGACGCAGATGGGTCACAGTCAGGTTTCCCTTTGGCACTTGTTGTTTGCCCCTGTCATGTGATTTCCAGTTTGTGTTATCTTTCAGTGATTGTGACACGTTGTGTGTGTGACTGCTGGCACTCCTTAGGGTCCGGGCTGCAATGTTGGTTGTTGTCTATGTGTGTTCTTTGTGGGTGACCTTGGCTTCTTCATTGGTGTGTGACTGTGGCTGGGATCCCATTGGTCGGTGTGGTATTGCCGTCATGTCCATGTACAGCGTAGTGTGCAGTGTGTCAGACATTCAGGAGTCTTGTTGAGTGTCCATGTGTGATGTGTTTCTACACCTTGGTTCCCACCCACCACCCTGGAGTAGTAATGGGTGCATGTGCAATGTCACCAGTGCATGTGTACTTCACTGCTGCACATTGTTGGAGGTCGAGGGTGTGGTCTTGAGTGTGTGCAGATGAGAGTTGTTGCCCGGCTAGTCCCCTGCCTCCATGTTGGCCTTGGCTTACTGGCCATGCTGATTGATTTGTGCTTGTGTAGGTGTGATGGTAGTTAGTTGCTCAGGACACCTGACTGTGGTTCACAGTGTGAACGACATTTAGCTTTGTCATCACAGTGGTATTTTTCTTCAGCCCAGGGTCACCACATTGTGGGGGCCCTGGGGGTGGTGCTGTGGTGTGTCTGTGACTTGCTGTGTCAGTTGTTGTTCCTACGTGCCTGTGTGACATGTGTGTTTTGTGCTCCCTCTCACCTGTCAATGCCTGCTTGCCCACATAGGGGATTTGGATCCATGAGTTACCTTAGTGTGGCAGTGTATGCACATCTGTATGATTGGTATTCAGCTCTCCTCATGTGTTGTGTTGTTGCCTGGGGACACTGGCACCCCCACCCCTCACCTGCTGTGTATGATGACAGTGTTGGTCTGCCTGTTTGTGTTTGTGCATCTGCACCACTGCATTGGCATATCTTGGGTGTGCCATTGGCTGTATGTTGTTTGGTGTGTTTCCCCTGCTGTCCCTGGGACTCCTAGGTCATCGGTCAGCACAGTGATCATGGTTTGTGTGTCCCATTGCTGCCATGGTATGGTATCTGTTCACCTCACATCTGCTGTCTCCACAGGGTATCTGCATTTGTGTGCCCATTGGTGCAAATCTGTGGGTCTGCATTCTGATGGTCACTTCTGTCATTGTGTCATTGATGACTGTTGACGGTCTCAGCCCCCATGGGTGTTGTTTGTCTGCACATGGCCAAAGGAATGTTTCATTTGCACTGCAGTATTTGGCTCCCCAATTTATGTTGCAATGGGACACATACACTACTTTGCCACAGATGAGTTTTTGGTTCTGTGACCAGGAATGATCCATGCAGTTTGGCAGTTGCAGCTCTTTCTTTGTCAACAATTACCTTTTGGTCACTGTGATGATGAGGGTGTAGACCCCATTGCCACAATGGTCAAAATGTGCTTCAGCTATGGACCCCACACTTACCTTTTGGTCACTGTGATGATGGGGGTTTAGACCCCATTGCCACAATGGTCAAAATGTGCTTCAGCTATGGACCCCACACTTGCCTTTTGGTCACTGTGATGATGGGGGTTTAGACCCCATTGCCACAATGGTCAAAATGTGCTTCAGCCATGGACCCCACACTTGCCTTTTGGTCACTGTGATGATGGGGGTTTAGACCCCATTGCCACAATGGTCAAAATGTGCTTCAGCTATGGACCCCACACTTGCCTTTTGGTCACTGTGATGATGGGGGTTTAGACCCCATTGCCACAATGGTCAAAATGTGCTTCAGCTATGGACCCCACACTTGCCTTTTGGTCACTGTGATGATGGGGGTTTAGGCCCCATTGCCACAATGGTCATGGGCTGCTTGCATTGTGGGTGCCACACACATATATGTGTGGCACATGTGCTAGGGGTCACATTGTATGTTCAATGTCATGTTCGGTGTTGTAGGCATTTGACACAGCCTGCTCACACGCTTGTCATGGTGGTGGGGGGATGTCTTAATCTTGCATTCCCTAGGTTGTGGTGTGCTTGTTGTGTCATGCATTGTCCATCCTATGAGTGGGGGTGGTAGTAGTGGTAGGCATCCTGCCCCCTGGCTAAGGGTGGTAGTAGTGGTAGGCATCCTGCCCCCTGGCTAAGGGTGGTAGTAGTGGTAGGCATCCTGCCCCCTGGCTAAGGGTGGTAGTAGTGGTAGGCATCCTGCCACCCTGGCTAAGGGTGGTAGTAGTGGTAGGCATCCTGCCACCCTGGCTAAGGGTGGTAGTAGTGGTAGGCATCCTGCCACCCTGGCTAAGGGTGGTAGTAGTGGTAGGCATCCAGCCCCTGGCTAAGGGTGGTAGTAGTGGTGGGCATCCAGCCCCCTGGGTAAGGGTGGTAGTAGTGGTAGGCATCCAGCCCCCTGGCTAAGGGTGGTAGTAGTGGTAGGCATCCAGCCCCCTGGTTGAGGGTGGTAGTAGTGGTAGGCATCCAGCCCCCTGGCTAAGGGTGGTAGTAGTGGTAGGCATCCTGCCCCCTGGGTGAGGGTGGTAGTAGTGGTAGGCATCCTGCCCCCTGGGTGAGGGTGGTAGTAGTGGTAGGCATCCTGCCCCCTGGGTGAGGGTGGTAGTAGTGGTAGGCATCCTGCCCCCTGGCTAAGGGTGGTAGTAGTGGTAGGCATCCTGCCCCCTGGCTAAGGGTGGTAGTAGTGGTAGGCATCCTGCCCCCTGGCTAAGGGTGGTAGTAGTGGTAGGCATCCTGCCACCCTGGCTAAGGGTGGTAGTAGTGGTAGGCATCCTGCCACCCTGGCTAAGGGTGGTAGTAGTGGTAGGCATCCTGCCACCCTGGCTAAGGGTGGTAGTAGTGGTAGGCATCCAGCCCCCCTGGCTAAGGGTGGTAGTAGTGGTGGGCATCCAGCCCCCTGGGTAAGGGTGGTAGTAGTGGTAGGCATCCAGCCCCCTGGCTAAGGGTGGTAGTAGTGGTAGGCATCCAGCCCCCTGGTTGAGGGTGGTAGTAGTGGTAGGCATCCAGCCCCCTGGCTAAGGGTGGTAGTAGTGGTAGGCATCCTGCCCCCCTGGGTGAGGGTGGTAGTAGTGGTAGGCATCCTGCCCCCCTGGGTGAGGGTGGTAGTAGTGGTAGGCATCCTGCCCCCTGGGTGAGGGTGGTAGTAGTGGTAGGCATCCTGCCCCCTGGCTAAGGGTGGTAGTAGTGGTAGGCATCCTGCCCCCTGGCTAAGGGTGGTAGTAGTGGTAGGCATCCTGCCACCCTGGCTAAGGGTGGTAGTAGTGGTAGGCATCCTGCCACCCTGGCTAAGGGTGGTAGTAGTGGTAGGCATCCTGCCACCCTGGCTAGGGTGGTAGTAGTGGTAGGCATCCTGCCACCCTGGCTAAGGGTGGTAGTAGTGGTAGGCATCCAGCCCCCTGGCTAAGGGTGGTAGTAGTGGTGGGCATCCAGCCCCCTGGGTAAGGGTGGTAGTAGTGGTAGGCATCCAGCCCCCTGGCTAAGGGTGGTAGTAGTGGTAGGCATCCAGCCCCCCTGGTTGAGGGTGGTAGTAGTGGTAGGCATCCAGCCCCCTGGCTAAGGGTGGTAGTAGTGGTAGGCATCCTGCCCCCCTGGGTGAGGGTGGTAGTAGTGGTAGGCATCCTGCCCCCCTGGGTGAGGGTGGTAGTAGTGGTAGGCATCCTGCCCCCTGGGTGAGGGTGGTAGTAGTGGTAGGCATCCTGCCCCCTGGCTAATGGTGGTAGTAGTGGTAGGCATCCTGCCCCCTGGCTAAGGGTGGTAGTAGTGGTAGGCATCCTGCCACCCTGGCTAAGGGTGGTAGTAGTGGTAGGCATCCTGCCACCCTGGCTAAGGGTGGTAGTAGTGGTAGGCATCCAGCCCCCTGGCTAAGGGTGGTAGTAGTGGTGGGCATCCAGCCCCCTGGGTAAGGGTGGTAGTAGTGGTAGGCATCCAGCCCCCTGGCTAAGGGTGGTAGTAGTGGTGGGCATCCAGCCCCCCCTGGGTAAGGGTGGTAGTAGTGGTAGGCATCCAGCCCCCCTGGCTAAGGGTGGTAGTAGTGGTAGGCATCCAGCCCCCCCTGGTTGAGGGTGGTAGTAGTGGTAGGCATCCAGCCCCCCCTGGCTAAGGGTGGTAGTAGTGGTAGGCATCCTGCCCCCCCTGGGTGAGGGTGGTAGTAGTGGTAGGCATCCAGCCCCCTGGTTGAGGGTGGTAGTAGTGGTAGGCATCCAGCCCCCCTGGCTAAGGGTGGTAGTAGTGGTAGGCATCCTGCCCCCCTGGGTGAGGGTGGTAGTAGTGGTAGGCATCCTGCCCCCCTGGGTGAGGGTGGTAGTAGTGGTAGGCATCCTGCCCCCTGGGTGAGGGTGGTAGTAGTGGTAGGCATCCTGCCCCCTGGCTAAGGGTGGTAGTAGTGGTAGGCATCCTGCCCCCTGGCTAAGGGTGGTAGTAGTGGTAGGCATCCTGCCACCCTGGCTAAGGGTGGTAGTAGTGGTAGGCATCCTGCCACCCTGGCTAAGGGTGGTAGTAGTGGTAGGCATCCTGCCACCCTGGCTAAGGGTGGTAGTAGTGGTAGGCATCCAGCCCCCTGGCTAAGGGTGGTAGTAGTGGTGGGCATCCAGCCCCCTGGGTAAGGGTGGTAGTAGTGGTAGGGCATCCAGCCCCCTGGCTAAGGGTGGTAGTAGTGGTAGGCATCCAGCCCCCCTGGTTGAGGGTGGTAGTAGTGGTAGGCATCCTGCCCCCTGGCTAAGGGTGGTAGTAGTGGTAGGCATCCTGCCACCCTGGCTAAGGGTGGTAGTAGTGGTAGGCATCCTGCCACCCTGGCTAAGGGTGGTAGTAGTGGTAGGCATCCTGCCACCCTGGCTGAGGGTGGTAGTAGTGGTAGGCATCCAGCCCCCTGGCTAAGGGTGGTAGTAGTGGTGGGCATCCAGCCCCCTGGGTAAGGGTGGTAGTAGTGGTAGGCATCCAGCCCCCTGGCTAAGGGTGGTAGTAGTGGTAGGCATCCAGCCCCCTGGCTAAGGGTGGTAGTAGTGGTAGGCATCCTGCCACCCTGGCTAAGGGTGGTAGTAGTGGTAGGCATCCTGCCACCCTGGCTAAGGGTGGTAGTAGTGGTAGGCATCCTGCCACCCTGGCTAAGGGTGGTAGTAGTGGTAGGCATCCAGCCCCCTGGCTAAGGGTGGTAGTAGTGGTGGGCATCCAGCCCCCTGGGTAAGGGTGGTAGTAGTGGTAGGCATCCTGCCCCCTGGCTAAGGGTGGTAGTAGTGGTAGGCATCCTGCCACCCTGGCTAAGGGTGGTAGTAGTGGTAGGCATCCTGCCACCCTGGCTAAGGGTGGTAGTAGTGGTAGGCATCCTGCCACCCTGGCTAAGGGTGGTAGTAGTGGTAGGCATCCTGCCACCCTGGCTAAGGGTGGTAGTAGTGGTAGGCATCCAGCCCCCTGGCTAAGGGTGGTAGTAGTGGTGGGCATCCAGCCCCCTGGGTAAGGGTGGTAGTAGTGGTAGGCATCCAGCCCCCTGGCTAAGGGTGGTAGTAGTGGTGGGCATCCAGCCCCCCTGGCTAAGGGTGGTGGTAGGCATCCAGCCCGCCCTGGGTGAGGGTGGTAGTAGTGGTAGGCATCCAGCCCCCCCTGGGTGAGGGTGGTAGTAGTGGTAGGCATCCTGCCCCCCTGGGTGAGGGTGGTAGTAGTGGTAGGCATCCAGCCCCCCCTGGCTAAGGGTGGTGGTAGGCATCCAGCCCGCCCTGGGTGAGGGTGATAGTAGTGGTAGGCATCCAGCCCCCCGGCTAAGGGTGGTAGTGGTGGTGGGCATCTGGCACCCCCTGGCTAAGGGTGGTTGTGGTGGTTGGCATCCAGCCCCCCCTGGGTTGGGGTGGTGGCGCGCATTCAGGCCCCTGTGTGCATATGTGGCATTGGTGATGGGCATCCCGCCCCTATGGTGCTGCTGTTGCAAGTATATTCAGATTCCCAGTGTATGTGTGTGATGTGTCGTGTACGTGTTGTATGTGTTTTGTGGTTGGTGTCTGACTTACCTTCTGCGCCGTACGCGTCCGTGCCTGTTCCGGTAGTAGATGTAGAATATTGGTATGATCGGGACGAAGGGATTCATGGTTGGTTCGTGTCGTTCGTCCTTCTCGTTGCTTCGCGTCGTCCTCGTCGCTTGGCTTCGTCCTCGCCGCTTCGTCCTCGTCGCTTCGCGTCGTCCTCGTCTGTGCTGTGTTCGCCTCGTAGCCGTGGATCGTGTTGTGGCGCGATTCGGAGCTTATGTGCGCCTCTCCCGGATGCTTTGACGTGCCGTGCGTAGCGACGGGTTCGGCGCGTACGGAAAGCGCATCGTACTTGTCCGGCCGGACGGGGCTGCATTTTCCCTTCCGTGCGACTCGATTCGGCGTTTCCGGATTCGCCTCGGTCGGAGAACAGGACCTGGTTTGGGTGAGTACGGCTCAGCCGGGATTTTTGCTGTTGTGCGCATCGTACTTGCTCGTTCGGTGTGCTGTACGGATCGGTCGGGAAACTGGCTTTCGCATGGCTTTTTTCCCGACCGAATAGTATTGGGTGCGCCTCCGACCGAGATCGGAATCGGCCCCTCAGTCATAATGGACCCATGTGTTGTTGTCCTAATATAGAGGCGTTTGAGATTTGTCAATTTCTGCCACTCATCTAAAGTAGACGTAGTCTGAGTGAGTTGTGTATCTAAGATACTCGGTGTGATAAGTATCTCAGATAATACGTCATCATTATAGGTAAGTCCTGTACGTTCAGCCATTATGGATAGTCGCTAAGTGTAAAGTGTTGAAAAAGAAGGGAAAAAGGAAATAGCCCGCAGCTGAGCCGCTGCGCTAAACAATGAATACACTTGGGGGCTAGAGGAGATTTAAGGACCTGCGTGAACCAACTCCCCACCAAATTAATGTTACACAAAAAGGGGCCACGGGTCCGGAACAAGAGGAGGATATTAAACTGTCTGGACGTGCTCTACTATACAAAGACTAGGGGTTTCCCTTTTCAGGACGATTCCCTCACACACCAGAGGTGTCATGCTTCATCATAGGGAGCCTCCTCACATGATAGACCTAGTCTTCACTGGGGCTACAACCCCTCTCTCTACGAGGGAGGAGCTCAGGGATGTTTTTATTGAGTAAGGCTGGGTGTACTAAACCCCTATGTGGTGTGGAAAAGAATAAATGGAGTGCAGTGCTGTGAAGTGAAAGTTAAAACTAGCTAACGGGTTTAGCTATAAGTAACTTTATTCGGCTACCCGATGCCAGGATTAAAACCAATGAGAGACTTAAAACACAAATGCCAAAATTAAAGACAGATGTGTCATTCGACCAACATGTTTCAGCCAGAGAGACCTAGATAGTGTCGCGGCCTTCTTCAGGGTCATATTATACGCTACTGCAATTCAATAAATAATACTCCGTGAAAAAACATGTGAAAAAACACGTGAGTAAATCAATAGTAAAAATACTGAACCAGTGATATTATTGTTCAGTATATTCTGGATGCAACCTAAGATAAAAACATAAAATATGTTATCAATGGTTGCATACATTATGTATGAAGAGCATGAACCAAACAGAATCTTTAGTACTCCACCGCAATATTTAGCACACAAACATATTTAATTAAAGTCTAAAGAACGTGTGACTCACCACTGTCGGTTGCTGAGTTCACTCCGTCTGTCCTGGCATATTAGCCATACGGTACAGCACTGCACTCCATTTATTCTTTTCCACACCACATAGGGGTTTAGTACACCCAGCCTTACTCAATAAAAACATCCCTGAGCTCCTCCCTCGTAGAGAGGGGGTTGTAGCCCACGTGAAGACTAGGTCTATCATGTGAGGAGGCTCCCCTATGATGAAGCATGACACCTCTGGTGTGTGAGGGCAATCGTCCTGAAAAGGGAAACCCCTAGTCTTTGTATAGTAGAGCACGTCCAGACAGTTTAATATCCTCCTCTTGTTCCGGACCCGTGGCCCCTTTTTTGTGTAACATCAGATTAGAAGTGACACGTGACCCATTGACTCTACACTGCTCACATGATGACTAATGCTAAATATTCAACCAAGTTGTGTGTTCACCTATATTGTACACAACTAGGCCTTGGAATGGTCAAATACACATATTACTTCTCTACTGTGTTGGCTTAAATGTTTGTGAGATATCATGTTCATTCCTTAACCCAAAATGAAACATATCAGCACATCTAATGAGCTGCTCAATTCTAGTACATGTATTTAATGTCTCCAAATGTCTTGTTAACAAGTTCAATACCACGGAAATATATTACAATAGTAATCTCTACCTATTTTGTTTTTCCTAGGTCTTTACTTACTATGACACAAAACATTTGGATGTAGATACCACACTTCCACCAATAACAATGTTCTCTATTTCACAACAAGTCAATCTGGCAAAGCACCTGGACAGAGTTTGGCAACTGAACAGACTCTCACTCCACCCCCGGATGAAGCCCTCAGTGATGACAACACTCCTGGACATGTGGACGTGGATGACGGTCCTGGCCCATCTGGTCAGCCGGGGCAGACGGCAACAGTGAGTCTCACTGTGCCCACACTGACATATCCCACCCCAGCTGCAACACCTCAGCCAACCCCAGTCCCCCCAACCTGTGTACCTAGCACTGTTACTGCCATCTTGTGGCCCCAGGCCACGATTCGGTGGTGAGAATCACCAGCCCAACCACAGAGGAACCAGGATCCAGTGGGTGAGGGCACCCTGGGCCGAGGGCACAGGCTGGTGGAAGTAGGGGTGGTGGGAATGGTACTGTGGGCTGACGGAGTGAGGCCACTGGGGCCACTCACACCCAGGCCACCATCGACCAAGTGATGGGAGTCTATCATGAATCCCAAGATGTGATGGGCCAGGTATTGACGGAAATTCGGGAGATGAAGCAACTGCAGAGGGACATACAACAGGAGACTGGCCACCCACAACACCAACATTGGCACCATAATTGGGGTGCTGAAGGACATCAATACAACCCTGTGCAGGGCTTTTCCATCACCATCACCATCTACGGTTTCCTGTGGTCCAAATACATCTGGGCCATCTACCTCTGCGGCAGCCACAGAAAGGGTGGCCATGCCAGAGGAAGACACGCCTGCAGACACCCCTTTCCCTACAGCAGTGGATTCCCCTGCATTCATAAGCGAGGATGTCCATGCAAAAATCCAGGAAGTGAGGATGACAAGACGGCCACCACCACCAGCAAGAAACCTCAACCTTAATTTCCTCCAGGGTCTCAGTCAATTTGGCATCTACAACTATAGTTTCATTCACCATGACTGACTACTTCACTTTTTTGTTATGTTTGTTTTTGCACAATGTATCTCTTCGCCTTTACCACTTTAATAAAGAAACAAGTCACAAACTCCTTGTCTACTGTAGTAAATCTCATATCTAGCAATGTATATATGTACTCCCATTTGAACTTTACAATGCCAAAACAAGCTACTTGTGTAAGCATGGATATATGATGCATGTACACAATGTTTAGCTCAGGATCACAACCATGTCACACCAACATATATATACAAGCGTCTTGTCTTATAACATCTTTATTCCATTGTTCCAGTCATAGGCTCCCATAATGTCAGAAACATAGCAAATCATACATGAGTTAAATATTCTGTGTCAGCAATCACATATTCAGGTGCAGACCTTAACAACATGGAAGGAGGGGATACATCAGACAATTTCCTACAGAATAGGCAAAATTAAATTGGTCTGTGTCATCAGCTCGAACCACATCACCTACCACACAAATGGAATCCTGCATCAGTTATACCAATAAACAGACACATGGCATTACAACATTTTCTGATCACAGGGTCATTACAATCCAGTGCTGCTGCATCTGGTGGAATGTCACAAACAAATGTCAGTGATATGCAACAAGCACTTTGGCCTACAACAAAGACACATATTAACAGCTACATACAGTTTATTCACAATGAGGATTTAGCCAACATGAAGGGAGACTATAATTTTTTGGGCCCACAACAACATTTTGTTGGAACACATGATGGTACACATATAGCATTAGGCCCAACACACAACAAGGAACAAGTCCAGTGGATTCCTCTTAACTTCTATCCTATCACTGTGCAAGCTGTCTTGGTACAGGTTTTGTACACCCAAAGTCTGTGACAGACATTCCCAGGAACAATCCCTGTCCACTTCGTACGTCCACACATCATCATATACCCGCTAATGTCACATCTCTGAAACGTCCAAATGAAGACGACATGGTGAAGGTACTTAAAACAGACCAAAACAAAGAGATTAGCTATTAAATGATACATATGACACAATTCACATAGTCAACCTCTGGAGAACACAGTCCATGACAAAAATTAAAGCTAAATAAAGCAACACTAAAAAAATGAACCTTCCTCCACAAACACCTTTCACCAGAATTCGCCATAGCTTAGGCTTCCAAATATTTTCCCTAAACATACTCCGCATATCATCACAACAAGAATTGCTTTAATAGTCAAAGTCATGACTAAATCTGGGCGGTTAACTCCGCTCCGCTCGCGGAGTTTGCGGAGATTTCCACACTATGCGTTACGCGGAGCTCGCGGAGTACCGAAAAACTCTGCTCCTTGTAGCGGAGCGGAGTTTTTGCCCTCGCTCGCGTTCGTCAATTTGGTGAGCGCAAGCGAGGAAAATCCACCTCCCGGTGAGATTTTTCCTCGTTCGCGATCGTCAACATCTAGTTGGCGAGCGTGAAAAATCAACATCAAGGCGAGATTTCTCAACGCAGGCGGTCAGATTTCTCATTGCGAGTGGTCGCGTATGCTCGCGACCGCTCGCGTTGAGAAACTGTCCGTTCGCGTTGAGAAAGCTGCAGTTCGAGTAAAAATCTACTCGAGCAGCAGAAAGAAATCAGCGCCTGCTTTGCCTGTGCATGGTGCTGTTCGGGATGATTGCACAGTGCAGACAAGTACCTGGCACTGAAAATCACAGCGAACAGCATTTATCCAACGCACTCCGCCGCTTGCGGAGCTCTGCATAGCGCGGCGGAGGTTTTTTTGCACTTCACGGAGTTCCACGTAGCAGAACTCCGCGAACTCCGCCCAGGCTTAGTCATGACATCTCACAACATACATACGCTCATGAGAAGAATTTAGAGATGAGATTTTGACGCAAGTCAGCTCCTTCCTCTTCACCGCTATCAACATCATTGGGCATCTCAGGGTCCTCACCCGGTGGCACTTCATTGTCTCCATCCTCTGTGATATAAGGGATGTTCCATCGCAGGGCAATGTTGTGGAGCATGCACCAGGCCACGGAGATTTGACAAACCTTCCCAGGTGAGTAGAGGAGGGCTCCCCCAGTCTTGTCCAGACATCTGAATCTGGCCTTCAGAAGTCCAAAAGCCTGCTCCACTGGCCTCCATGTTCTTCCATGGGCCTCACTTAAGCGGACTTCCCTTGGCGTAGTTGGATTCCTCAGTGGTGCTAACAACCATGGATGATTGGGATACGCTGAGTCTCCTAGATGGAAGACAGACATAAGTGCAACAATAAGTTACAAACTTTTTGATCATACTACCTGACCTCACCCACACAAAGTTAGGACAAATCAAACTTGCCAACCAGCCAAGCCCTCTCTGGTAGTAGTTGTGACATCAGCGGGGTGTGGTGCTGTTCCACAGTATGAAGGAATCAGAGTCTTGGTCCGTGTCCTCCTCCTGAGCCCATGGTACATAACCCTGGAGTGAAGATCGACAACAAGCTGTCTATGAAAGATCACGTAAACCATATAACGGGCACTTGCTATGGACTAATGCGAAGCCTGCGTAAGATCTTTCAATGGATCCCAGTTAAATCAAGGAAACCCCTTGTCCAGGGTCTAATTTTAAGTCAGCTTGACTACGGAAATGCTCTGTTGGCCTCCATCAATGAAGAGCCTCTCGCCAGATTCCAAGTTTTACAGAACACTGCTGCCAGACTGGTGCTAATTCTCCCTTCACGGTCCCCGTCGGCACCTAGTCTGAAAGCTTTACACTGGCTTCCCATCAGGAAACAAATGCGTTTTAAGATCATCTGTCTGGTATATAAGACCATGTATGGAAACTGGCCTAGTTACCTTGCCAAAAAAACTAAAGTGGTACTTACCTAATAGGACCCTCAGGTCAGGAACCAAACATCTTCTCACTCTCCCCCAGGATTCGTACCACCAGGAATGGCTGTAGATCCTTTTCTCATCTGGCCCCTGCTTTCTGGAACGAGCTTCCATTGCAGCTTCGTATGTTTCATTGATCACAAACAGTTTTGGAAGAGGTTAAAAACTTGGCTCTTCTGATCACTCTCCTCCTGTTGTTGTCTTTCTTTCCCTTTACCGGTTTTTCGCTAGCGCTTTGAGACCCCTGGGTGATATGTTGCACTTAATAAAATCCTATGACTTATGACTTAGGCTCCCTGTTTTCCGTTTTTACTGATTTTTACAGATAAATACAGACATAAAACATTTATTTTCTTGTCTGTATTTATTTTTAAATGTGGATAAAAACGAAAATTTGGTTGCTTTTTGAGTGATTCTAAATACTGTCTGCCATGACTGCCAGGCCAATAGCTGAGTGGTTTGATAGGTAAAGGGGCTAAAAAAGAAAGACATTTTAGTGAAGAGGCTTTAACAACAGTAGATATGCACAAGGTTGATATTGAAATTTGCATATTTTCATGTAAGCGCATTGATTTATCTTCTGTGGGTGTTTACAGCATTGAAACCTGGTAGGCATTCAAGCATGAGTGCATATTTACCGGTTAAATAAATGTGGAAATATACTAATTTCAGCTTCATTTTTCCATAAAACCCAAAATAAATATGGATAAATACAGACGGAAATGTCCAAAAAATAAATACCATAAAACCGGGAGCCCTACTTATGATTTATGGGCTGATCCTGGGAACCGCAGACAGACGTTTGAGATGTAAAAATCAGATAAGCAGACAACTTGCACATTGATAGAATGGAAGTGCTTCCTGTTACAGTAAACTTGTTCCCTGGCTTGCAGAGGTACTAAGGCAATATGGGTGCCATCAATGGCTCCAACCACATGTGGGATGTGACCAAATCCATGAAAGTCAACCTTCACATTGGCTAAATCCTGATGTCTGGGGAACTGGATGTAGCTGTCAACGTTTCTCATCATTGCTGAAAGCACGTCTTGTAGTACACCACTGAACATTGGTTGTGAGATACCACCAGATAAAGCCACAGTGTATTGAAAGGAACCTGTGGCCATAAAATGCAATACTGCCATAAGTCTCACAATAGGTGGGATACATGTGAGATTAGTGTTTTGAGGAAGGAGATCAGGCTCCAACTGATGACATGAATCCTGTATTGTTTGCCTATTTAAACAAAACTTCTTGATGACATCCCTTTCTTCCATGGTCTGAAGGTCTGAAAATGGGAGGTACATTGGAGACTGTCATCTCCTCCCTCTCCCAGGGTACCTAAGTGTTGAGTGAAAACAATTCTGAACATTGGTCACAGTGTCCAGAGTAACATATATGAAGAGTAAGCCAAAACTTATTTAACAAAACATAACTGCTTCGGAAAGCATTACACTTGATTCACATAATAATTGTCTACTGTCCAGCAGCCACTTATAATCCCCATTGTGGTCTTCACGTGTCTGTAACAGAAATGTACACATTATACATCCAAAAATGTATCATGAGCTCCTTAATATTGTCAAGTTTTGAATTGTTCTCACAAAATACCGTTAGTGGCTGTGTACAGTGCAACGTGGTAATATAGTGTTTATGCACAGTAGCAGAGCAATGAAGTAATACATATGTAAACATGTTACAACACATTAGTGGTCTCAACAGTCACCAATACTGTAGCTCCAACAGCTAAAATGTTGGATGCCTGCGTCACATATTGGATATTCAGAAGCTACCACCGCCAGAGGAAGTCGACCACACAGTGGGAGGTTTCCTCCACGGCGGACACAGCCATAGGCTAATGTTGGTGATTATGATGGTCATGGCCCAGTGGCTGTGTTCGTCTATGCTGATGTCCGTGTATGTGGCATACATGCACGCCGTGATTTGAGAAATTACTCACTTCCCTCCTGACACTGCTGCTATCAACACCTCCTCCACTCTAGCTGCTGTATGCCACCTCTGGGAGCAATCATGCCAGGCCAAGCAGGTGAGAGAGCCCGTACCTTCTCTCCAGAGGAGATGGAGAAACTGGTTTGAAGAGGTAGTTCCCCTGTATGGCCAGCTCAATGGCTCACCAGAGGAACAGGTAACTATCTCACATACATATTGTACTCTGTTCAACTCCATCCTTTCTATTCCCATATGCTACAATGTGCCTCTGAGTCTCAGAGTGAATTCAGATTACTGTCGGAACATTTTTGGTCCCTGCATATGACAATCATGTAATCATGTAATGGATTGTGGAGCACTGTACTTTCTGTACTTACCATCACCATTGTCATGTGTGATGTGTTATAAGCCCTATATCCTAATTGTGTTGCGGGCACATATCTGTGCATGTATACATTTCATGGTACCTATGATATATTTGCTGATCAGATCATGGTAAATGTGCAAAGAAATGTATTCACTGTACAGCATGAGCTGTGTATGTATACTATAAGAGGCGGTTGAGGATGATGTTAGCTATGTGCACAGTCCCACATATCACTCAGCCCACATCAGGCCTCACCAATCTGTTGTCTGGCAGCTAGCTATACGTCACAGACCCCTTCAGAGTGCCACACAACCTTGGCCTCACATATTGGATGGCCACAAGATGTACTTTTATGTATTGAAGTGGTGGAAATGTGATGTTCATATGGGATCAGTATGCTCAGACTGCACAGAGCAAGGCATGACAATGAGTTGTGCCCAGTCTGGACCATGGCCCAGGCTGGGGCAGTTACTGTGGTAATACTACTGATGCACAGAGTAATCTCTCTGTAGACATGCAAAACCTTGGATGTTCTCAAAATGAATTTTCTGAACCAGTATTATCCCTGATTGCTTCTACATGGACCACATTTGGAATGCTGACTGAGGTAACCCCCGGACCTGATACTTCTTTCCATAGACCCACATTGTCAATGTGTGACATTTTCTAGTGTCAGGCCGCTTACTCTCACAGGTCTGTTGTCACTTTTCGATAAGTCATGCTTGCACTGTACAGGCCAATTGCACATACAACACCATTAACAGTGCAGATAGTTGGTTATTTCTGAGGAGATTTTGATATGTGAATCACCAGCTTTGTTACATTCAACCAATAGAACAAGACATAAGGCAAAAGGTGTGTCCTGTGATGGCAGTATACACCATACACACTCAATCAGATGTAGTAAGGTATCCTATAAATAGTTGACATGTCCACACATCCCCAGAGAGGAAGCTCTCAGCAACACACATGCTAGCCCTTTCATTGTGACCTGTCTTAGGGTGTAGTCTATAGTATGGTACCAGCCTGTATGGACCGTATGCATCAAGTCAATGGGCCTGGATGTAAAGTTGGGGTGGGCAGAATTTGCGGAGTCGCGTTACGCAAAGTTCCGCGAAACGGTAAAAAATCTCCGCGAGCTTCGCAAAGTTCCGCGAGCATGTGGAATTGCTTGGTCCGCCCGTTCCCGATGGGTTTTTCGTGTTTGGGGACGCTGTTTGCGTGCTTGGGGGGAAATATCTTGCGAACTTACCCATCCGGTCGCCAAATGGCGCGGCCATCTTGTTTCACTTGTCCCGCCCGCTCGCGATGCGTGTTTCCTGTTCGCGAACGCGGATGTCCGGTGGTGCGTCCGAATGACGTGTTCGCGATCGCACACTCTCGCGGCGCACGCGAACGGATAGGAAAACTCATCGGCGAACGCAAGGATCCCGGTAAGTCGCTACCGCGCGCGCAAACATGCATTTTTAAAGCGCGAACAAGGAAACAATTCCGCTACGCCGCGGAACGTGGAATTTTTGGAAATTCCGCGTTTTCCGCGGAACGCGGAATTAACAAAATTCTGCAAATTCCGTGAGCGGAATGGAATTTACCGCCCACCCCTAATGTAAAGGTGTCTGTACCGTCATGCACAAGTACTTTACCCTTCAGAAGGTCGCAATGGTGTGCTGTGTCTCATAGTAGCTCACATCACCCTACACGGAGGATGGCCCTGGGCTACATGATGTTAGTGGACTGGCTTGGTCAGTATAGGTCATGACCAGGGTTGAGGATAGCAGCAGCAGCAGATGACTACAAGAGTGTGAATTCATCTCTTTGTAGTGCTTAACATGTGAGAATTACACATGTAGTGTGTCAACCATTGATTAATGCTTGTGCTAGGTGTATACAGAATGTGGTCAACCAAATGGATATCCGAAAACTTGCTGTTATAATCTGTTTCTTCATCTATTGCATCCATACAGGTCAAAGACCATCAGAAGCAAGCCATTTGGAGAGCCATCGCCCAGAAGGTGCAAACCCTGGGGGTCTGTCACCAGCGCAGCGTCCATTGCAGGAAAAAATGGGACACCTGAGGCGCTGGACCCCGAAGATCACGGAGGTCCAGCTGGGGATGTCTTCCCAACGTGGACGGGGTGCACATGGAACCCTGACCCCCGTAATAGCTCGCATTCTGGCGGCAGCCTACCCGGAGCTTTATGGGCAGTTGAGGACCCAACAGCAGCTACAAGGGGGTGAGTCCTGGATGGAGTCATACATGTTACATTGCCAACTTTGTGTGTGACAGGCAGGCATTTCCCCATCAATATTGGGGGTGGCCCCTGTGCGACGCACAAGTAGAGTTATTGGTTGTGTAGGTCTGGTGGTAGGTGCATGCTGATGTGCTTTGCCTATTGTCTTTATGACCAGGAACATAGCAGAGTCCATTCCACTACCAATTTACTGTCTTGAGCAGAAACATGGTTGAGTATAGTGATTAATTAGCTCATGTTGTTTGATGTGGGTGACAATTGTACCAAACAGCCCACTCGTCTTCATTGTGTCAGGAGTGATGCTCCCTCACTACTGTGTCTCGTGTGATGGTGGCCCTCTTACATGTGACATAGCATACTGTGTACTTTGGATGTAGTCACTGAGCAATACTTCCCTGTGGTGAGTGGGGAATGTACAGTAACATGAGATAGCACACATCACTGTGCCATCAGTATTAGTGCCTACATGTTGGCATATGTACCTTTCCCTGTTGTAGTATCATCTGCACTACTGTTTCATACATGATCTATTCGTCTTCATAGGTTTATGTCTGATTCCATCACAAATGTGTGTGTGTAGGACAATCTGTATTTGACAATAGTTATTTGCGATGGGTATACAGTTCATGTGTTACCACAGACATGAGTGTGAAGACACTGGTGGGTAGGTCACACATACCCTAAGCCATTACTCAGGTCCAATTGATGAAGGACATGACAGGTATACTTACAGTAATTTCTCACAATGTGAATTTCCATGTCATTGATGTGGGTGTATTAAGTTATGTAAATTGCACATGTGGATTTGTCAAGGTTTTTTCACTGACTGGTGACATGCCTGCACACACTTCAATAGACCCATGCAGCACACGCAAACAAAAACACCAGAAAACACACAAGAATGCAACCACTCACCTGATGCTCACCCCCCTCACCACCACCCCAACATACTCCCAGACACCACACCCTCACCCACAGACCCATCCACCACCCCCAGCATTACCATAGATACCACACCCATTGACCCATCCACCACTCCACGCATTCCCCTAAACACCACACCCACACCCACACCCACAGACCCATATACCACCCTCAGAATTATCCCAGACACCACACCCACAGACCCATCCACCAAACCAGCATACCCAGCATGTCCATATCACATACCACCAAAAATCACTAACACCCACAATCACCCACACAACAGACACCTACAAAACACAAACAAGATACATCAGACACATCCACCAACAACACACCCACCCACACCTGACACTTCCACTCCCTCTACCTCCCAACCCCTACTCCCTACCAAACATCCTGTCCATTTTCCCGGTGAAGCCTCTTATTTTCCCTTGCCCTTACCCCTATCAAAGCCGACTCCCCCAAAGCCAAAAGAATCTCTTCCAGACCTCAACCCATCTCTTCCACATCCCAATTCAACCCTGAGAAGCATGAACCCTCACCACTAAATCCAGCAGTACCCCTAAAAAGACCAAAACTCCTCTCAGAACCAACCAAAGACACCCCTCCCAAAGTCAGGACCACCCCTCCCAAAACCAAATCCACCCCTCCCAATACTTCCCCAACCCTCCCAAATGACATCATCGAGGTGCCTGGACTGGCCACTAGATGCCCCTTCCTGGGGAGGTTCCCCTGGCAGTGTCATGAAAGGCAAGGTTAGTGACACAGCAGCGTGCTGGACCACCCATTATGTTAATGGACTGGCCATTGGCCTTTGCTTTACTCCATGTATTTATTTTTGACAAATAAAATGTTTTGCTTGTTTTCGTATACATTTGTCCTATCATTACTTTTCTAACTATTTGATGATATTGGATACTTTGGGATGAGTGACTACAGTTGTGTTTGTTTCACCCTGATTGATGATCCATTTGAAGTGGTTAGTATGATCTGAACTTGAAACCAGTGATGGAGTCACACAGGTCAAGGGAGAATGTTCAATGGATGGATATGTGGGATGAATTCCAGTTGGGGTGGACATTGCATTGGGTGGTATTTCATATGGTAAGGATTTCAGCTTGGTTTGGCCAATGTCAACATCATTTAGCTTGCACTTCTCCCTATGATGTAGGTTGGATATGTGTTTGATGTGTGCAAGTTGTTTATCCACACATGGAGGGTGTTAAATTGTCACACCTTTGTAGACATCTTTATGGACCTGTGTCCATGTTTGTGTGTGTACCTTGCACCTACTTTATCTAAATGTGTGATAATTGTTGTTACTGTTATGTTTGCTTTCATGACTTGCACGTACACATTACCCACATATGCATGGCACTTGGTACGCTATTGGCTGTCCCAGATACACTTCAATCCACAGATCTTGTGCACATGGAGGCTTTGAGGCATGTGCAAAGTGGACTGTGGCCCAGGGCCCCAGACTTCAGGCCCCCTCCCTGGTAGAGGCATATTTATACTGCAGAGAGTCTTTACCTCTCAGCACAATAGGTGTGACATTGAATGCTTCTCACACTGATTATTTGGAATCCCATTTACCTGATATTACGTTCTAATGTGGGTGATGTGTGAGAGCCTATTACAGAGATTTTGCAGAGAAGGTGTGTTTCAGTTTCATGACACATCCATACATTTGTATCTTTGATATCACAACAGGACCTAGCATGTGAGCAATGTGAGGGTGTCACAGAGATTAAAAGTGTGATACTGATGAGGAGGTGCTGGTGTGTGACACTATTTAATACACACATCAGTATCCCTGATTATGAGATGTGAACACATGTGGACTTTTGTAGTGTGTGCTTGTGCAAGGTCAGTGACCTAGCCAAAGAGGGCATCATTGAGCTGTAATTGGATCATTCATTGGAAACAATTCCGAACAGGGGTCCTCAAAATATGTTTGGCCCAGGGACCCCAAACCCCTTGCCAGGCCTATGGTGGGACATCTATTTGCTGAGGATTAGAAGGAAACAAGTATGAGTATAGCTGACTGTCGGTTACATCCACAACGCTGTTGGTTTTGGATGTCATCAAGCAGGAACAGCAGCAGCAGGACATGTAGGATTGGCTCTATGGTGGCACAGGACGTGTGAAACTGAATGCAGGTGAATTTCAGCCTTATATCCATCCCTTTCTGCCAGCTCAGATGTGGTGGTTGGACCGCCACAGTCACGTCGGTGGAAAGGCACACCATGATTGGGCCGGCGGTAACACTGGTGGTCCGCCATCCAACAGACGCATTGGCCTATCCCGCCACGGCCACAATCAATATTTCCTGGTGGCGGGACCACTGAGTTCTTTTGTCTATATAACTGCATGCATCACAATATGCCGGCAGACTATGAGAATTGAGTGGGAATAATAGATTTAAACCCTCCAAAGTCTAACAATTTCCCTACAGTTGCTTAGACTGGAGTGGGAATAGTAAATCTAACCCCTTTGAAGTCCAATATTTTTTCTACTGTTGCTTAACCTGGGGTTGGAATACTATATCTAATATTTCTGGAGTTCAGCATGTTCCTACTATTAGTGCAATACAATTTATATATATCTTTTTTTATTTCTTTTATTTAACATTGTTTTTTTATGTTAATATTATTTTGTTTATTGTTGAAAGTAATATATATATATTTTTTGTTATTGAATTATTTATGTATTTTTATGTTGTTTCCTACATATATATTTGTGTGTGTGTGTGTGTATGTCTATAGTACTGAAGAGAATATATAAACACATATAATTATTATAATGTAAAATAAATATTTATCATGTATTATGTCATACTACATAAACATATACATATGTGTGTATATTTATATATATATATATATATATATATATATATATATATATATATATATATATATATATATATCACTCGTCCATCTGTTTCTGTTTCGATCACTGCACACCAAACCACGGGGGAGTGTTGGCAGAAAAACAAAGATGGCTTTCTCCGTTATTCATAAATCACGTACCACTGTTTGAAATAAACAGGTGCCAACACAGCAGTCTGCTGAAAATTCTCTCTTTGTTTCATCAGAGAGACCACCTAATGCTTTTCAGCCAGACTCAGCCTTGTTCACAAACAACAAACACCATTTTGTTTACAGATTATATCTGCTCACATGACTAACTAGGTTAAGTCATCATAGACATAAAAATGAGTGTATGTAAAATAGTTTAATTCATTTCATCATGCTAAAGTGCACTGTGCGGGAAATTAAATAAACATTAATCGTGCTACATCATGTACATATTTACAGTGTCTATCCCTTGTAA
Source organism: Calotriton arnoldi (assembly GCA_963921515.1). NCBI lineage: Eukaryota > Metazoa > Chordata > Amphibia > Caudata > Salamandridae > Calotriton > Calotriton arnoldi. Next base: position 28,805 of record CAWUFW010023920.1, on the reverse strand, counting down.
ATACGTTCTATCCTTACCCTCATACAAGTTGTGCACAAGAATGCTAACCCGTGATATCATGTACTCGATATGTGCTAAAGTGCAACGGTTAACTCATAGACATAATAGTTAATTATCACTCGAAAATACGTAATTCCGTATCACAATTTTTTAACAAAATTTAGATTTCATATAAATCACGCACACCCTGAATTTCATAAATAATTGAACTAATTCCTGTTTAATCTATGCACCAAATGTTAGGGCATTCATTTATACATATACGTTTTGAGTCTAAAGGAATTTTTTTTACCACTGCACTTCTAACCTATGCTGCACATAGGTCAATCATGCTTCCTACGTTGGGTTACACTCATATCAAAGTTTTGCGCTAATTAGTTTCTGATACACTCCAAAGTGAAACATGTACTTTTTGGACTAAAAGAAAATTACACTACTGCATTTTTAACTTGTATTACACATGTGTCGATGGGCTTACCTAAGTAGGTTTACACTCACATCAAAAGAATTGTGCAAAGTAGCTTCTGATGCACTCCAAAGTGGAATACTATATCAGACTTACCATGGTTTTACCTAAGTAGGTTAACAATCTTGTAAGAATATTTGGCTAAGTAGCTCAACCACTATGGAGAAGTATATCCCAATGTACACGTCTAATAAAACCATATCATGTGCTAGGGACTAAAGTAGTATTTACATACTGGGTGTGCGTGAAACAAAACAAAATGTGTTTCTTATTCCTGAAAAGATGATAAAAAGGTGTTCCGATCATCTTCCATGTACAGCCCATTGGGGCTTTTACTGTCTAGTTCGAGTATGTATCTTGATTCTAGTTAGGGTAGCATTTTTTCCCTGTTTCCTCCTTTCACCATTTTGGGGACATGATCAATCACAAAATATCGGAACATCTCTATTTCTCCCTTGTGTTTTAAATCAAACTGTTGTGCCACTGGATATGCCTTATCCAGATTTTTAAAAACAGATAGGCGCTGCAAAATACATTTGTGGACTGGGTGCACCATGCTCCCTACATATATTAAACTGCAAGAACAAGTAAGGATGTACACTGCAAAGTCAGTTTTGCAGTTAAAGGCTCCTGTAATTTTTACTGGTTCGTATGGAGTAGTGTGTTATACTCCATTCTATTCATGCCATATCGGCATGCCTTGCATTTCGTACATCTTAGAAACCCCCTGCTCCTAGTTAACCAATTAGTCATGTTCCTACTCTCAAGGTTGGTCTTAACAAGTGCATCTCTCCTCGATTTGCATTTGTATAGGTAATCATCACTTTTTTAGGGGCTTTAGCTCCTATTATTGCATCACGTTTTAGTAAATGCCAATGCTTTGCCATTATCCCTCTTACTTGACTCCATTCCACACAGTAGTTTGTTATAGATCTCTTCTTATTTGAAGGTCTGATTTCTTTTCCTTTCTGATTTTTGCCTAGCCATAAGCACCTCTCTCTTTACACTACGAGCCCTCTTACTTGCAGCCATCACTGTTGATTCTGTGTACCCCTGGTTTTAAATCTACTCTCCAGTTCTTTCTGTGCTAGAAGGGATTCTTTCTCCTCACTGCAATTTCTCTTAATTCGCAAAGTTTCACCATGAGGGTTACTTCTTTTCAGATTTTCTGGATTGAAGCTGGTGACGTGATGGACTGTGTTACCTGCCATTGGCTTTCGAAAGATTTTACTCTTAACCTTTCATCCTTAACATATATGGTTAAGTCTAAGAAATGTACCTTTTCTTTACTCTCTTTGCTCATTAGTTCTATGTTCAAAACATTCTTGTTCAACTTATTTGCAAAGTTGTCATCAGTTTTGACGGTATCGTTCCAAACAACAAATAAATCGTCAATAAAACAAAGCCATAAAATAATATGCTCTGACCATTCCCTATCAAATTTCTGATGGAGCACCTGCTCCTCCCATCAGCCCATCTGTGTTCACCAGGCTGGGGGTGAAGTAGGTGCCCATCGCTGTCCCAGTGGCGTGTTGAATAAATCTCCTTATTGAACATAAAAAATTATTGGTAAGACACCATTCTGTCATTTTCCAACAACATTCTTGTATATTTATACAGGTCCATTGGTTGTGCTCCCAAGAAATGTTCAATTGCATTAAGTCCTTCTTGATGGTGGATTCTCGTATTTAAAAATGTTATGTCTAACCTCATTAGGACAACGTCATTCTCCCATGCAATATCATATATTTTCTTTAGGAAGTCCCCAGTGTCTTTGACATATGATGGTAATGCCTTCACATAATCTTGAAGAAAATGATCTATATAGCATGATGTATTTTCAAATACCCCATCAATCACTGATATTAACGGCCTTTCAGGGGGTATGGTTTTGTTTATATGGATTTTTGGAATCAAATATAATATAATTGTTTTTGGAAACTCTTTTTAAGAAATAAGTACTCCTCTTGGCTCAACAAATCCTGAACTTTCCAGTTCTACAGTGATTTAAAATATTCCAGCATCATTGTCTGCATCTCATGGTGTGCACTCCTCCTATAGTAAATCGTATCATCCAGCTGCTGATAGGCTTCTTTGTTGTACATGTTTAGAGGCCATAGCCCAGAATCTCCCCCTTTGTCTGCTTTTCTCACTACAATGTTATTTCTATTTTAAATTTATGTTATTAGCTCATAATATCTATGCCTTCTTTCTCCCTGCTTATGTGCTGTCTTGTGCCCTATTTTTAGATATAGCCTTTTCTAGTCTTAAATGTCTAATTCTGAAAAGATATCAATGTTGTCCCTGGGTAGCATCCTCTTTTGAGTTTCTTTCTTGGTTAGCCATCGGTCTTAGATTCCACTCCCTGACCATACGTAAAAAATGTAATTTGTCAATTACAGACCGGACTTCTGCAGCCGAGTTGCTCTTTAGTGTAGCTACACCTTCCTCTATATCAGTATCAACCTCAGAACTTACTGCAGTCGTGTCAGGGTCGCTTTCTCTGGCTGTTGCCTTTTACTCTCCACGAGCCCCGATAACCTTTGTCTTCTGATATTATCGAAGCGCGTAGCAAACCTATATATTTGCCCATGCTCGCAGTCTAGTTTATCTCTTTTAAACTTAGTTATTTTCTGATTCTTTATTGTTACTCCTTGCTTTGTCAACTTATCCTTTATTTCCAAAATTCAATTATTCAAAGACTCCTGGTCTGGCTCTTTTTTCAATTCTTCAGCTATTTCTTCCAGTTCTTTTAATATGTTTTCTTTCTTAATTTCAGCATATTTCATTAAGCTTTCTATGAGTCGTATAGATGTGTCATTATTACTTAACATCGCATTCCCGTAACATCTCCGGGTGCGGATTTCATAGCTCAATGCTGTGAGGATTCATAGGCCCCTGGGTATGTGCCCAACGTCAAAATACTTCCTCAAAGATTTACTGTCCCACCATTTAGACTTCTCATATTGTTTCAATTTGTTTTTAACATCACCAGCGACAGTGCCTGTAATGAATTTATCTTCTTCAGAGGCAGTGGTCTTAATTGCACCATCAAACAGTTTATCGGCAATCTCTTCCCATATATATATATATATATATATATATATATATATATATATATATATATATATATATATATATATATATATAACAGCAACTCCTCTCGATTTTCGGTTAACGTTGAAAAACAGGAGCCCGGACCACAACTTCGTGCAGTAAGTAGTTTATTTTGGCAGCTCAACAAACCACAGCCATAAAAGTGTATCGGACCAGTGTCCGCCCAGACGCGTTTCGATCGCTAACAGCGATCTTGCTCACATGACGCTCCGGTGACGAATCACAGTAAATATTAAATGTTTATCCAATCAAAAACATAAGATTGGTCAGGTGATAGTGTGGGGACATAAAAAACAGACTACATTAGGGAAGATAATTTCACAATCAATGGCCCCTGACCAGAACAGATACATATATAGAGTGCAATATAAATAGCAATTGATAAGACCAATACTTATGTGTTTTTTATATAAAAAACAACAATAGATATTATAAAATGCTTCGCCCATAGTTAAAACATTTGACAACACGGGTACTAAACATGAAATATAGAGGAGATCTGTAAAACCTGTATATACAAGATAAAATATCATTGTAAAACATATGTACAGTATTTGCACTGTGCAAAATATCACTGAACAGATAAAGTGCAAGTGCAACAAGTACAGGTAAATAATTCCAATTTACCAAACACTCCCCTACTCCAAGTACCGTTATATCCAATATGTAGAGTGGGCAAGATATAAGCATATTGATCCTAAAATTATAATGGCTGTACACTCTATAAGTACCAAAAAACTGACAGACCAATTAATTTTGCAATGTACATCCAAACTGTGTGCAAAATGTGCAAGTGCAAAAAGCAAACCCAGAAACCTACAAGTGTACACAAAATGTAGGAGAGGCTGAGTAAGGACGCATGATGACAAACACATACAGCCAACAAGTTGTACTGAAAGTGCAAGTGCTGAATTGTAATAAAGCCTGAGCGGAAATATTGATAACCCTAAAACATTCGATCATAAATAGAAAAAGCTAATCTAGAGAATACAGAAATAACAGTACGGAAATAGCAGAAAAATCCAGAAACAAATATATAAATATACATATGTAAGACACTCAACGATATGGAGGAAGAGACACTTGATCTTAAAGGAGCACGGGCTAAAACACATACTACCAGATACAAAAGAGACCTACTAAAGCTAAAAGTGCTATAAAAAGTTATGTAGGTCTTCGCTTGTGTAAGCCCGTTAGGCATCTTCGTGTCGAGAGTCATGATAAAAAAAGACTCAAGCTGTTGCAGCTTCCTCTCTCTGTGGCCACCTCGCATAGACACAGGAACTGCCCCAAGTACTGAGTATTTCAGATCGTCAATTTTGTTCTGATGCACTGCTTTAAAATGGCGCACCACTGGATAATTGGGATCCGAATTAATGATGGCCCGCAAGTGCTGCAGAATTCTATTGGGCACAGCCAGTTTGGTGCTGCCAAAATATTTCAGATGGCAAGTACATTCTAACATGTACACAGCAAATTCGGTCCGACAGGTGTAATGCTCTTTAATAGGGACCGGAATGATACTGAAAGCTGTCATATATTCAGTGAGGTTGGCACCAAATTTACAGGCTCTGCATGATGTACGTTTATAAAAACCTGATTTGGACAGCCAAGTAGTTCTGGATGTTAATTCTGGGCTGGATTTAACAAGGGCATCCCTCATAGAGGGTGCTCTTCTAAATGTTATAGCAGGGGCAGGTGGCAACAAAGTTTTTAAAGTCAAATCCATTAGGACGATAGGCCGTTGGGCATTTATGATCCTACGGATTTGTTGTTGTTGTTTGCTATAGGTTGTAATTAGTCTGATAGGTGGGTTGTCTGTACTATTCTCATCAATAGTGGGTCGAGTAACAGAGTCCAAAGACAATTTATTTTAGGGTGCTAAACACGTTTCGAGTCTGACTATTGGCTTTGTCCAAAGCCAATTTTAGAACACTGTGTTTATAACCACGCCTGAGAAAGCGATTAAAAGCATCAAGTTGACACTCCAACAAATCTGATTCGAGACTGCAAATACGCCGTATACGTGGAAATTCACCATATGGTATGCTGCGTATCAGATGTTGGGGATGCTGGCTAGTGGCCTGGAGGGTTGAGTTCCCTGCGGTGCTTTTTCTGTGTAGTTTGGTTTGTATGCAATTGTTCCTAACAAACACTTCCACATCTAGGAATTTAACCCTCTGATCACTAATGGACGCTGTAAAGTTGAGATTGAGCCTGTTATCATTAATTGATGTTACAAATTGCAATGCTTGCTCCCGGGTGCCATCCCATTCCAAAAAAACATCGATGTATCTGCAGTAATATCTGATATGGGTGTCCCAAATTGCTTTGTGCAGTGTCCTGAGGACGTGCTCCTCCCACCAGCCAACCAAAAGACAGGCATAGCTGGGAGAGAAGCACGCCCCCATGGCCACTCCCCTTAGTTGGTGATACAAGACCTTGTTGAAGAGGAACAGATTGTTGTTTAAACACATTTCAATCATGGCAAGAAGCATGCAATTATGATCATGTAAACACAGAGCTCGATCATTTAGACAATACTGTACAGCCACAAGACCATCAGTGTGGTGAATACTTGTATACAAGGAGGCTATGTCCATGGCGATTAACAAATAGTTGGGCTGCCACTCGACTTCCTTAATCTTTCTCAGGAAATTTCCTGTATCCTGAATGAAGGAGGGCAATCGCATCATATGTTCTTGTAGGAAAATATCCACATATTTGGACATAGCTTCCAAGATGTTGTTCCTTGCTGAAATAATAGGTCTGCCGGGCACAGGAGATGTGCCCTTGTGTACCTTCGGAATGAAGTACAAAATTGGAGTCGTAGGGTGGTCATTCTTTAAGAAAATAAACTCATTTTTTGACAAGAGGCCTTGTCTTTTCCATTGCTGGAGATGTTTGAATACGGCTTCCTTGACTACGTTCAATTGTCGACGTGGGACTTTGCAATAACAGCTAGAGTCTGAAAGGTGGCGTTGAGCTTCAGCCAGATATTCTGTCCTAGGCCATAAGACAATGTTGCCTCCCTTGTCAGCACCGCTAACTATTACCTCGTTATTGTTTTGTAGTTTTTTCATTAGAGTCCAATAGCATTTGGAACGATAATTTTGATGACGGGTTTTGGAATTGACAGAACTGTTCAGATCTTTCAATTTGTCAATAACCATGTCGCTGAAAACATCAATGGAGTCTTTGGGCATGAGGGGGTAGAAGGAAGAAGGAGGACGAAATGGACTAGACGCAGCCGCACCCATATGAATATCATCCACTGATCCCTGTTCACCAATAGAATCATCGAGTCCATTATTGGCTAGAGATTGCAACACTTGGATAGTAGTAAGATCTTTGACTTGTAGATTACCAATACCACTGATACCAACTCCAGATTCAACGATTTTAGGTTGAAATTTGCTGAGCTGGAAAAATTTCCTTAACTTTAATTTACGAATGAATTTAAAAATATCAATTCATGTCTGTTTATAGGAAAAATTCGATTCAGGGCAAAAAGTCAATCCAAGCGTTAATAGTTGTTGCTCGGCTTTGGTGAGTACCGTGTCAGTGAGATTTATTATGGTGTTATCTTATTCTTCCATTATCGTCTCCAATATATATATATCCACATACATGTACATACATATACATACATATATATTACAAAATCAGTGAAATTCAGCAGTTATAGTTACCTGACCTAACTATAAATTATGCCCCCACAATGCACTGCTTATGGCATCACTCATGACATGATCAGTGGCATCTCAAATGATATCACTGATGACCTCTCAAATGACATCATCCAGTGATCCAAGAGGACTTCATACCCCAACCAACAGTGCACCAGGAAACGCTTTTGCAGAGTGGTGGAGAAAGGGGACATGGTCTCCGAAGACCTCGCAGCAATTCCGCTGTGTGGGACTTATTGGAGGTAACAGGAGAGGTAGTTGGCCCACAGGGACCCTCATCAGCCAAGGAGACTTCATCCCCCAACCAGTTGTGCGCCAGGAGGTGTGTTTGCCGAGTGGTGGAAAAGGGTGTGTGGACTCCAGCAACCTCTCAGCAATTCATTATGTAGGACTTACTAGAGGTAACAGGAGGGGTAGTTGGCTACCAAGAACCCTCTGGAGTCAAGGGGACTTCATCTCCCAACCAGTAGTGTGCCAGGAGGTGCGTTTGCAGAGTGGTGGAGAAAGGGAGCGTAGCGTGGCGTCCATAGACCTCTCAGCAATCCCGCTGTGTGGGACTTACTGGAGGTAACAGGAGAGGTAGTTGGCCCCCAAGGACCCTCAGCAGCCAAGGGACTTCATACCCCAACCAGTTGTGTGCCAGGAGGCGCATTTGCAGAGTGGTGGAGAAACGGGGAGTGGCCTTTGACAACCTATCAGCAATCCTGCTGTGTAGGACTTACTTGAGGTAAAAGGAGGGGTTGTTGGTCCCCAAGGACCCTCAAAAGCCAAGGGGACTTCATCCCCCAACTAGTAGTGCACCAGGAGGCGCATTTGCAGAGTGGTGGTGAAAGGGGGTGTGGCCTCCAAGAATCTCTCAGCAATCTCACTGTGTGGGACTTACTGGAGGTAACAGGAGGGGTAGTTGGCCCCCAAGGACCATATAGAATCAAGGGAACTTCATCTCCTAACTAGTAGTGTGCGAGAAGGCACGTTTGCAGAGTGGTGGTGAAAGGGAGCAAGGCCTCCGGTGACTTGCTGTTCAGCTTTGTTTTATAAAATGTTAAATTAGGGGAGGAGGGCCGCGTGGCCCCCTTCCCGTGGCCAATTTTGGCCCCAGGGACACCATCCCCCAGAGCTAGGCCCTTTGTTGAATGGGAGAGGGGGGCCGCATGGCCCCCCTACTGGGGCGATTTTGGCCCCCTACTGGGCCGATTTTGGCCCCGGGGACGTCCTTTTTTTATTTTATTTAAAGGAGGGGGCCCGAGCTTTTTATTTCTTTATCTTCTTTATTTCTGTTACCATTATAGTGGCCACTCATAGATTGTTTCTTTCTCCCTTTCAGATGTTTAGGAGAAATCTGTTTTTTTATTATATTTGGCCCTGGAGGATTGAGTCCTCGGTGTCGGGCGAGGCTGGGCCACGCGGCACCCATCCCTTTTAAAGTAAGGCACAGCCCAGGAGGATGGGTTCCTTGGGGCCTAAAAAAGGATCAGGAAGTGGGTCCGAGGTCCCACCCTCCCCTTTTATATATATATATATGTTGGCCCCGGGGCGGGGTTCCTGGGACTTAAATAGGCTCAGGGAGGGGGACCGCACACCCCCTTCGCCTTGACTTTGGCCCTGGGGGTAGGGTCCCTGGGGTTGATAAGGCTCAGGGAGGGGGGAGCCGCGCACCCCCTTCGCCTTGACTTTGGCCCCGGGGGTAGTGTCCCTGGGGTTGATAAGGCTCAGGGAGGGGGGAGCTGTGCAGCTTCTTTCCTTTTAAACAAAAAAAAGCCCTGGATGATGTGGTTCCCGGGGCCTATGAGTGTTCAGGGAGGGGGGCCACATGGCCTCCCTTCCCTTTTTATTCGTTTAGCCCCAGGGGGTGGGGTCCCCGGTGCCCAAGAATGCTTGGTGAGGGTGGCTGCATGGCCCCCCTCCCATTTCATATTATATTTGGCCTCCAGGATGTGGTCAGGGAGGGGGGATGCAAGCCCTCCTCCCCTGTTTATTTGTATTCCTCCCCAGGGACTAGGGTCACCCAGGTCTTTTAAGGCTTTTGGAAGGAGGCCACACGGCTCCTCTCCCCTTTTTATTGGAACTGGCCCCGAGGTATGGGGTCCCCAGGGTCAATTAAGGGTCAGGGAGGGGCTGCATGCACCCCTCCCCTAAATATATATGTTTTGGCCCTCAGGGGTTGTGGTCCCTGGGGCACAAAAGCCAACTCCATGCTGCTCATGCCAAAGGCTGTGCGCAGCGTGAGGTTGGCAGCCTGATGAGTGTTTGGCCACAGGGCCAGGCAGCAGACCACGCCCTGTGGCCAACCCCTCGCTGCACATGGCCAATGGCTTTGCATGGTGTTGGCTGCCTACAGGGAGTTGGAAGCAGGGCCTGGATGCAAGACAGGCCCTGCAGCTACTCCATGCCGCACATAACATAAGGCTGTGTGCAGCGTGGGGTTGGCTGCCTGTGGTGGGTTTGCCGCAGGGCCTGGCCATCACGGCGGGGTTTGGCCTTACTTATGGTCATAAAAGATTACTTTACATTAGAAAACCCTAGAAATGCACTGAAAAAAACAAAGGCTAAAGCAACGTTATAGTGAGGTGTGATAAGAAGATCTGTTTTTATTTAGAAAAAAACCTTAGAAATTCACTTTAAAAAAATGAAGGTTAAAGTAACGCTATATTTAGGCGACTATGTCAGTGAGAAAATTAACGTTTTTAACTAAAATAATCACAGAAATTCACCAGTTATAGTTAGCAGAGCTAACTATAATTAGGGCCACATCATGCCATCAATGATGAAATTTGAGATGTTATCAATGATGTGATGAATGATGTGATAGAACATGTCCATGAGTGATGTAATGCGTGAGGTTATAAGCAGTGCATGGCGGGGTGAGTTATAGTTAGCTTTCCTAACCATAACTCGTGAATTTCTGTGTTTTTTTAGGTCAAAACGTTAATGTTGTCACTGACATATTCACCTAACTATAATGTTACTTTAACTTTAGTTTTTTTTTAAAATCAATTGAATCTATTTACTTTATATTATATTAACTTTATATAATAAAATGTTGCACATTATAAACAGTATATATAGTTGAAAAACAATATTTTTGTATTTTTTGACTATATTAATGTCCACGATACTTATTTCCCAATATTGTTGTCATTTCCTTTATAAGTATAGGATCACAATACTGTGATAAAGGTTTTTTTTGACTCAATAGTTTTGTCAATGATTTTGTTCACCACAATATTGTGTCGCCCCGGCTCTCATAATTTCCCATTGCAGGCTGCGACGAAAGAGGAGTCTGTTTGTAGTGAGCGCGCTACAAGTAAACACCTGTTTTTCTTTGCCTTTTAATTTTGGTATTGTGCAGTTCAGTATATATTTCTGCAGTTTTTTAATGAGACACACATCGTCACTTACCCTTTCTTTTCTTTCTTTTTTTAATTGTCTCATATCAATGTTATATTGCTGTAGTCAATTTTACTACATCTTGTCAATTTTATTGCAGCTATTCTTTTAATTTATATTTTGACCTTCATATTGTAATAATTGTTTTACTGCCACAATCTTTTTTTACCACCTCTTGCATATTTATTTCCCAATGTTTTATTACCACATTATTTTTATTCCTCATTTGTCTTTTTTAAACCAGTTCTTTTATATTACTGAAGAAATCCAATCACAATATTGTATTCAGTTATAACTGCTGGCATCTGTATCACTACATAAAAACGTTTACTCAGACATACAATTGCAACTTCGCACAATACTCTTAAAAATGCCCTACTACAGTACATACTTTTATGACTCTAGCAGTTATAATCCAATAACGTTTTGTGATTGCTTGATTGATTGTTACTGAAGTCCATTACTGTCCTTCATAGTGACATTTGACCTTTATAAGGCCATTATATTATTACCTCATATTATTAGTTATTGTCTTGTTTCTGTTTTTTCACAGACTCACTTATTTTACCATCGTTCATTTTTAATTTTGTATTTTCCTTTCCTTTTTTTACTATCCAGTTTTATTAATTGCTCACTATTATTTTTGTTGCAACAGTTCTTTTTTATTTACACTATCAAAGTAAATGTTGATTCCCCTTTCACTGTTATACCCATATCACTTTCTTTCTGTCAGACCTGGATGTCTCTTCCATCTTTCCCTTCTGCTGTTAGTATCTCCTTCTGAGGGCCATGCCTATAGATTATTCATTGTACGCATTATTTTAGGTTGGTGAACCCATATCCAACATCACCTTGCAACACCAAGCCCACAGTCCAACAGTTTGGTGCATCCAGCAGATTCCATGCACGTGCCAGGTTTCTTAGGGTGATCTGAATGTCTGCAGAATTAGAAGCAGCCCTGAATTGTACCTTGCATGGGCGTTCCAACTATCAGACCATAAGCCAGAAATGACAATGAGATGTCTTGGGTGCTCACCAGATGCCAGGAGTGAAAATCAGCTACCCAGTTGGCATCCTGAAGTCACAATTTGCCACAAGATGTCTTTTCTTCCTGAGGTACCCACAGTGGAATCGATGTCATGGATATCCACCAGACACCCCTAGTGGCTACAAAATACCAGATATGACCACCAGAAGCCACTGGTGGTTACCAGTATGCCAGAGGCCATCACCATATGCCAGTCACCAAGGATGAATATCAGACCTTCAGACGCTAGGCATGGCCACCACATGCCAAGGTTCCCGGTGCAACCATTTTTAATGCCTGTGTCACAACTCCAGATCAGAGATATGTATGCCAGGGGGGCAATCCTAGCTATACAGATAGACTCTTGGGTTTACAAACAGATATAGACACATACACAAAGAGACACACCCATGCGCACACCATCACAAACACTTACAAGCACAGGCACACATGAACAGATGCACGCATACCCACTTCTCTCCTCATCTCTGCTTCATCCCATCCATGCACCAAGACTCAGTCAATTATTTAGCTGGTCCAGGCTCTTCTCTGCTTTGGCATACTGAAGTGCAGAACACCACAGAACCTTCCAGTGTATTCATCTCTGTACTCCACAGAAGAGAGCCATGGGGTGCGACAGCGAGAAGCTGCCATGAGGTAAGATCCTTTGATTCAGCATTTGTGTCAGCATCTCGGTGATCACACAAACAAAAATACACATATCAACACAGAAAGCTGCATTCTGATAAGCCATGCATTGTATCGCTCACGCCTTCATCCAGTGTGTGTTTGTGTGTGCAAGTGTGTGTGCAAGTGTGTGTGTGTATGTGTGCGTGTGTGTGTGAGCGCGTGCGCACGCTTGCAGGTGTGTGTGTGAAGATATGTGCAGTTTATTAGAGTGCCAGGGACAGCAGTGCGTCCCCCAGATCTCAAACACTGTGTGCTTCCATCCATCTCCGAATGCATGAACTGGGCATGTGGGTAGTAGCACTAGCCACACAACACAAGCACAATCCATTTTTGGCGGCTACTGTCAAACTGAGGGTCTGTGTAGTGCAGGAACCAGCAGCACATGGTTTTACATATCACATATTTTAAAGTGTCTATTTTTTGTGAGTGTATTCTGTTCTGGGGTTATAATTCTGGTCTCTTGTTTCCAGACCTCTTTTGCCACATCTCCTTCCCTTACACCTGCCTTCTTTCTGTTACATCTACACTCCTTACCACACCTCCTGCCACAGCTCTTGTCCTAATTACAACACCCATTTTACTATACCTCTTTCCCTTCCCACAGCTTCTCATTTTGCCAGAATTCCTCAGGAGGTGTCACTTTGTCTCCCACTCATTTCATTCAGCACCCACAGTTTCACAAGTATTTTAAACGTACAACTGTTGTAATGCCTTCATAACAATTAGATATATAGTTTCACCTGGGCCAAGTTGTGACAGATATATCACATTGTTGCGTTTTACCCAGCGGCGGCTGCTGCTAATCCGACGTGCGGGAAGGGCAGCGCGGGGGTGATCAAAATAAAAAGAAATGTATACTTACTTTTTGCCGCACGGGCCGATCTTCTGCTCCCACGCTGCTCTGCTCCTGACACTCCAATCCCATGAGCACAGGCTCCCAGCTCAGCAAGCAATCCCAGTGCTGCTCTCATGCTATGACTCCGAGCATGAGAGCAGCGCTGGGATTGGGCAGAGCGGGCAGGGTTTACGCACCAGCAGGGATTGGGAGCCTGTGCACCTGAGCACTGCTGATATCTGCAAGGTACAGCCTGAAGATATCAAAGTGCACCAGGGCTCGAGTCGGGGTACCACGCGGGTGGACGGCGTCCCCCAACTTATTTTACCGGGTTTTTACCGGGTGGACGCCGTCCCCCCTGCCCAAAAGATGGAGCCGGTAGCCGAGTCTGCACCTGCGCGCGAATGATAGCCTTTCAAATGCACCCGAGGCTCAGACTAATCTCCCCTTCCACCTCGCGCCCTCCCCTTGCCAGCCTTTCTCAGAGCACAGCCGAAGCGCCAAGGCTTCAAGGAGGCTGTCAACACGCTGAGCATGTCACTTCCAGGGACCCCAACAGATGCCTGTAGTGCCTACGGCCTGAGTCTGTAATAACCGTGTAATCCGAGGAATAGGTCCTGTGTATAGTGTGTTCTTGTGTTTTGAGTGACTGCCACTTATTGCAGTATTATTCCTCTACTTGTATCTTGTATGTATTCACGCATTTCAGACGGAGACCGGCAAATTTCGTGACGTCACTTCCTGTCGTGACGTCACTTCCGGTGACACCACCTAACTTGGAGCGTCCCCCCACTTCTTTTTTTAGGACTTGTGCCCTGAAGTGCACATGTCGGTTTGACTGGCTGTGGTCAGCCTGCCAAACTGACATGCGCACTTTCAGTGCCTACCACTCCTCCTCCCCCTGCTGTGAGTTGCAACATGGCCCTGCCCCGCCCTACTGTACGCGGCTAAAAAGTGAAAAATAAAATGACAATAAAATAGTTTTATTGTCATTTTATTTTTATTTTGTCTGCTGCCTTTAAGCAGTGGGGCGATGCTTCTCCGACATAGCGGAGGAGCCGCTCCTGCTTTTACTTGGTGCTCAGCGTAATAGACCATAAGCTCTACTGAATAGAGAGTACAGAACTGTTCCACTGAGAAAGCTTCTGGCTTGGCCTATTACTGGAGCTTGTGGGATGAGTCTCTTGGAGCGGGCAAGAGAGGCTGAGTCTGCCCATTGCAAGCAGGGTTAGGGCCCAGATGATTCTCACTCTTAGCCTCTTTAATGCAGGCGTGGGAGATATTGCTGCATGCTCCTTTATCCCTCCTTGTCTTCCCTCCCACCCCTGCATGCACCAATAGCTGCAGGCTTCCCCTCTCACCCGCCACACTAACCTCTGCTCTTGGCCCTGCTTGTCTGCTCTCTGCTGTTTTTTAAGCCTGCAGAATGTTTCCCACCCAGTGTGTGACTGGACATCTTGCAGACTAGGACTCGCCCAGTTGTGTGCCATGCGCGGGCACCCTTCTTCTCGGCGAAGGCAAGAAAACGTCTGCATTTTTAGAGGTCTGGGTACCAGTACCCATGATTTTACCTCCCCTAATATCTTTGACATGAAAATTACTGTCTGAATGTAGGAATGTGATTGTTTTTAATAGGATATTGCAACAGTGTGACTGTTGCTAAAGCTAAAAACTTCAGAGACATTTTTTGCAAACATGCAGATGCTTCTTAAGGATCACTGACATAATATCGACTACAAAAATATCGAATATACAAAATATCGGCGTCTAAATATCGACTACAATAATATCGACTACCTATACTTATTTATAAAATTACAAAAATATCGAGTACACAATATCGTAAATAAAAAATATCGTTCACCACAATATCGAAATACTAAATATCGTTACATTAAATATCGTTTAAATTTTTATAACATACAACATTACAAAAATATCGAATACCAAAATATAGACACCAATAATATCGACTTTTTACAAATATCGACTATATAAAAACTGCTCAATTAAATATATCTTTAGCACCAAATATAAATTCACATTATAAAACAATATAAAATACTTAAACAACATAATAAAATAATTTGCAAACACCACAATATATAAAACAATATATTTTGGCTAAAGAAACGTATTACAATAATTAAATATAAACTTTAAATATATAATACTTGCATTATTTCACATTAAAAACAACATTTAAATTATTTACAAAAAGTAAAAAGATAAAATATTTAGGGGCCCATTATGATGGCGGACGGAAGCACAACCGCCGTGCTGGCGGATGCAAAAAGCACCAGTTACCGCCGGCACGCAGCAGTCCACACGCCCGCCCAATTACGATGCGAAAAGCAGGCCAAACACCGCCGGCAAGCCAGCAACACCGTCCGCCATCAAAGTGCGCCCGTACACGTAGCGGCGCAGCCTAACTGACACACACCGTCCGACGAAACACGTCCCGCCCGGCGCATAAATTACGATGCCGCAAACAAACGGCTCCCACGGCCAAGAGATACCGTACGACAAACCGAAGCGGTAACACGGACGCCGAGCACGGACAACGAAAAGCGGCTCCCCGAGCATGAATCCAGCACTGCAGGCCGTCCCCATGCTCCTGCTGATGCACCACCAAGGACGCAACGTACCGCGGAGACGCAGGTAGGCACACACACAACAAGTGCACGCAAACAGCGCACACAGTGCAAGGGCGGAAAAAGCGGACAACCCCCACCAGCGCGTGTACACAACACATCCACCATCGCATCCACATATGACACACAGGCCAAATCGTAACATCGCAGAACACATGTGTACACACCACCTGGGACTAGGAACCAACCACCCCGTCACGGCCCCAAAGCGCCGATGACGCCGCCACACATGCGCACAACGCAGAGGCCAACCGCAGCGCCATGCATGCGTCGCACACAGACACAGGGACACAACCAAGCAGCACACACATCAGCCCCACCCCGAACGCACATGACACGTGACAGGCCGGCCACAGACATGTCCCCAACGCCCAATTCACGGACAACACCCAACGCCACACAACCGACGCACACATGTCAGTGAAGACACGCAACAGCAGGACACACCCCAGTGTAACAAACATGGCGTAGCACACAGCGGCGGCAACACCAACTAGGAGAAGCAGGGCTCCTTCGGGAAGAGGAACGCCAGTACCACACAGAAACACCCATACCACCCTGCACATATGAACAAGACATATAAAACGGAACACCAAAGAGCCCGGGGACCGACAACAGGTGGCCCAAGAATAACATCCACACACAAGGCCCAACGCAGAGCGGAAAGGCAGCCTGCCGCCCACACAAGGGAGAGCAGACAGCACTGAATGACCTTCCATTCCAACTCCGAAACCACAGCCCTACGACAGAAGCCGGTGAATACAGCCATTGTCCAAGAATAGACCAACACAGGCATGCCGAGGAGACCGACCACACGGCAGATAGCGCATATCACAGAAGCACACAACGACGGGGAAGAAAGAAGAAAACACTCCCCCATGTCGGCCACATGCAAGTTAATTGGAAGGAGTCACACAGCACTGACCTTGAACTGTCTGAGAAGCATGTGGGAAGAGGGCCCGTGTCCTCCAAACAAGCCAACAGAACACAAGTCCTGTCTCCCTACGACTACACAGAGCTCACAGCAACCCCGGAGCGTGCACATTGCAGACTGCACACACAGCCGGAGCACGCCACCTCAACGAACCGCTGCGAAATGGCAACCGCAACACACCTACCCAACTACGCCGAACAGCTCAAGCTGTACAAAACCAACCTGTGCCATACATTGGGATGCGATCTCCTGTCCCTGCTGAACGTAAGTTACCGACTGACTTACCACATCACATTGTTCAGCTGCGTCATGCCCGTCTTCTACTGTCGGAGGTGTCCCTACCAGCATCCCGTCGAGATATGCCTCTCCAACCCGGCATGTCTGAAGGCGGACCTGCTACCACTACTCCTCCCTCTGGACGCACACGACAGGGCCTGCTCTGCCTATGGGGGCATGGCGTATGTGGCCAACATCGCACCCGCACTGAAATGGGACCACTGTGCCTCCACACGACGGATCATCGATAACAGCTACATCGAATGTCACCCAGCATGCCCCATCATGGTCCTCCAAGGGACAACCTACGAACAACACCTTGACAGCCACCATCCGCTTCATTGGCTGGCAAACATGTACACCACCAATGACATGGAAGCCCTGCTGGACGGCATCGCATACCTGACAACCTGTAAATACGTCGGACCACAACGCAGGTTCCCCGAGTGACCTATGATGTCCAACCCCGCACCCATGCTTAGCTTCCGCACGGACTGGCCAGTCACCACCACAACAGCCATACCAAACGACCGGCAATTGTAACCACACCATCAACGACATCGCCATGACATCGGATATGACCGGGACATGCACACTGTTCCCCATCACATCCAGGAACACCGCATGCATCGTGGGAGGCAGTGGCATGGGCTCTGTGTATCGCACCCACATGGACGGAACTGCACGAACAACCAGGACACGACATGGATCCAGCGCCCATGGACACACACACCGCTCAGTGGACATGAATAGGTCGCCTGGAGTCTGTGGGTGCTGCACCCCTCCCACCCCCGCCCCGGGAATCCCATACCAGGACCTTTGCATGGACGACAAGTGCATACAACAACAACACGACCCCAGTGACTGTGACATGTCCAGTAACCACCACAGTGCAACAACAAGTGGCACGCCGCTGCATGCACGCAAGCACATGCCCTGATGTCATCTCACATGCACGCGTGCATGAGGAACAACCGCAGCAAACCTGTCACATGGAACTGAGATGGACTGTGCCCATGATGCCAAGCGGTCTGGTAGGCTACATGTATACCGTCTGTGTCAAAGTCCGCAGCTCCGCAGCTATACGTAAATGTACATTAGCACAGCCTTGGCCAAGCAGATGTCACTCTGAAGCCCACATCCCACATGCAACAGCCAATCACATGTAACCCCACTCCCTATCCCATTTGCAATCATGCTCAGTATATCCTCAACATGTATTCCGCTGCCAGTAGTGTCCACTATACTGCATCACAGAGGACAGAAGACTCAATATAATGTTTGAAACCAAAACTGTCTCCGCTGACTCATTTCACAAGTACGAATGAGAGAGGATGAGAGTATGTGAAGTACACGGCAGTCGTGACATGACCATGTAGTCCACTGGTATTGGATGTCAACGCAAATGAGTAGCACTACTGTGGAAGACACACATGTGTCGTGTGAAGTCGTATGGACGCAGTGCTCAGGTGGGTGGGTGCGACGGGTAGATGCGCACATGCCAAGTTGGAGCACGCCGTGTTGGGAGGGGTCATGAACAGTACACCACCGCTTCCCTGGGCATTGTGAGAGGACACCTGTCGGGGGGAGTGAACACGTGTGTGCATAGCAGCCGGGCACACGTACAAAGCGGTACCAGGCGCACCTCAGCCCACCCTCTGTGGACAAGCTGGATCCTGTTGTGTGCCCGCCATGCCCCTGACAAGGCACACACAGCCCCAGTCGACCAGGTGTAACCCCAACATAGTCAATCCGCACAGGCGATACAGGGCACGGGATGGCAGTGGAGCATGGTGTGTGAGAGGTCTCCTCGCGCTCCTCCTGGTCATATCACGCAGGCAATAGAACCTCAACGTCTAGCATGGCACAAGTCAGATGGAAGTGTAGGGGGACGCACCACAGCACGAGCAGCACTGACGTCACGGGAGGTGGCTCGCACCATCCCATCCATTGCCCATCATACCAACCACGCCACATGCCATTGCGACTAAGTGCAAGCGCGTGCGCCACCACCCCCGAGCCCTCCCCAGAGAGGCCAAAGAGTGAATGTGTGGGCCATCAGCCACAGACGGACGCGGCCTGGCCGCAAGGGCAGCCACAGCCACTGGGTGTCGCAGGTGGCGGATCCGGAAGGCGAAGACTGTGATGCATAGTCCATGCAGGCCGGGTCTCCATTTGGGGCACCACGCAGGTGGACGGCGTCCCGCGACACATCATACCCTGAGACAGCCCACTCGTGCAACTGGACCCACACATACACTCCTTGCCCTCTCTGGTGCGAGCTTGGGGCTGCCTGTGCAAGCGCTAGCCTCGCAGGTGAGCATGCATATTGGGGGAGCGAGGGGAGAACATGAGGGCTGGGGCGAAGATGACTGTATCACTGTCAGTTAGTACAAGGGATGACCCAGATGTGGAAAGGAAGAGACGTGTCCCGTGTGTACTGCAACTAGTCGCCAATCCAACTACCCCCCATGTCCGGAATGTAAGCCCGCACCTAGGCCCGCCCATCCGCCACATCGAACATACCACCAGCACGACAACCTTCCCATTCGAAACACTGACTGGGGGTGGCGACCAGTGTACAATCATGTGTAGCCTACCCACGCGTACATGTGGGCCCTCCATGATCCATGTCACCTGCGGCAAAGTCATGACATGCGCAATGAGGGAAGTGAGGAGAGCTGTCCGCCCCACGCGCAGAAGGTGCATCAGCTCCACAGACCCAGCAGCGAGTCCAGCAGGGGTCACATGTGCAGGGGCAGCTGTGCCTGGTGTGAAGGCACATGCATATAGACAGCACATCGACCAATGTGTAGTCTGCCCACATCTACAGTCCATCATCATGCGGACATAGGAATTGAACACAGGGCAACACATCTTCAGTTGGTGCACCCACCGTGACCAACAATGCGCAATCATCGACGTACCCGCCCTGTGCATGGCCCCCCACCCAACGGAGGCACATCCAGTGCCACCATCCCACACACACAAGCCTTCCACGGAACATGCTGTGTCCAATGGTCAGTACAGAGTCAGCGCCCATGTGGTGGATCCTGAACAGGAGACACATGCACACACATGCCAGCTCCCACTGTGTACGTCTGCCACCTGGCACGTGCAATGTAACCTCTCACCTGTGACGTGTGACTGCAAGCACACAGCCATCTTGGCATGGGGCTGTCAATGTGGACACCTGTCAATGTTTCGGGAGGTGTGATCCGTACAGTGCTGTACATAGGGTGCAGTGCTGACACCTACTACTGTCTCATATCCCCTCGTGCCACAGGTCCCACTTGTTTTGGCCGCTCAGCCTGTGCCCACATCGTCGTCGTCGTGTGCCATACTCATCCAGCCGCGGAAGCAGTTCCATGCTCAGCAGACATTCATGTTGCCGTGGCGTTGCCGCTTGACGGATATGCAGTCAGTCCCCATCAGCACGCCCCGCAAGTCATTGGGGCCTAGATCCCCATGTGCATGCACATGGCAGTGGTTTGTATCACTAGCCATTGCCATTGGTGGGAGACCTGTGTAAGTGTATTGTGGCCGTGCCGTCCCAGCTTGACAGCTGGGCTGTGGCTCATGTGCTTGCTCAGTCATGTCAGTGATGTGTATGCGAAATTGCTATGTGTCGTGTTGCTTTGACATGTGTCCTCTGCCATTGTCCCTAGGCGGAGACCGAACATTGACCGCCCATACCAATTGCTGGCAGACATGGAGGATACGGAGGTCATTAGGAAGTTTCGGCTGGACAGGCCAACCCTGCATCGACTGTGTGCCATGTTAGAACCCCATCTCCGTCCCCGCAGGGTGTATCCGACTGCTGTCACCCCCACGGCTAAGGTGATGGCCGCCATGCATTTCTTCGCCACTGGGTCATTCCAGCACACAGTGGGCATTGGAGGAGGGATGTCCCAGCCCATGTTCAGCAAGGTGCTGAGGGATGTACTGGCAGCCATGATGCTGTACCGGAACAGGTACATCCGCTTCCCCAGGGCTCGTGAATTGGCGGCAGTGAAGGGTGCATTCTATGCCCTTGGCAGAATCCCACACGTCGTTGGAGCCATTGACTGCACACATGTCGGCCTTGTTCCACCACAGGCCACTGAGCACCTGTACCGCAACAGGAAGCACACGCACTCCCTGAATGTGCAAGTGGTGTGCCTTGCGGACATGGTGATCACCCACGTGTGTGCAAAGTTCCCAGGCTCGGCCCATGACGCACACATAATGCGCAACAGCATCTTGCCACGACTGATGTCCAATATGCAACAGGATCGTGCCTGTATTGTCGGTGAGTATGTGGAGTGGTGTAGCGTGCTGGCTGTGCGATGCTGTCCCCTGTCCAGTTGGATTAGCAACGGTTCTCTGTGTCCCTCACACCCAGGTGACTCTGCGTATCCGAATGGGGCATGGCTGCTCAGTCCATTGAGGAATCCTCGCACCCCAGCAGACGATCGCTACAATGAGGCACATGGGAGGACCAGACGTGTGGTCGAGCGTACCTTTGGCCTCCTCAAGTCCAGGTTCAGGTGCCTGGACCGCACCGGGGTGCGCTGGCGTACTCCCCACAGAAGGTGTGCCAGATAGTGGTGGCGTGCTGCATGCTGCACAATCTGGCCATTCGGAAGCAGATCCCCCTCATCGTGGATGACGGAGATCAACCAGGGCCCCAGCCCACAGACCAGGACAGCTCGAGTGAGGAGGACAGCGGAGAGGAGGAAGCTGGTAATGTGCGGCAGCAGCTCATCGCCCACTACTTCACTTGACGGTGAGTGTCCATGTACGACGGCTGATGTGGCTGTATCTGTGCAGGTGTGTGTGTGCTGTGTCAGGGTGGCCGTTTGTTCACTGCGTGCTGTGTGTCAACGCTCCATGGCCAGGGTAGTATGCCACTGTTGGTGGCTGTGGCATTGTGCCCTATTGCTCTGTGCGATGTGTGTACATTGCTTGTAGTTGTTGACATGTACTGTGTGATGGGTGTGTGACACACTCATTGAATGTGCTCCTGTTCTGTCTCCCACCCCTAGGTCCCTACAGGCCCTCCGGATTCAAATGCCATGCCACGCATCAGGTGCCTTTCCGCCCAAGGTGGCCGTTGTATTCCGTACAAATAAGACACAGGGCACAAACAGCAGTTAGTGAAAAAGGTGCATTTATTACAAACTGTGACATGTGATTGTGTGTAAGATGATGACAAAAGTGGTGCGTGCAGTGACAATGAGCTGTCGGTCATGGCTGCGTGATGATCAGGGTGTACCCACTGGTTCTATGTCCATAGTCCAACACACACATGCCATCCAGATGGCTGTGTGGAGTGGGATCGTAGTCCAAGTCAATGCAGTGGCTGGTCAAGGAAGGCTGGCGGAAGGCTGGCTGGCTGCCTCACTTGCGACTGGAGCGTGCGAAGTCCTCCCGGGAGATCTGTTTCCTCTTCGGACGGCCCCTTCCACGTTTGCAAGGGGGTGCCTGCTTGCGACATGCTGGTGGTTGAGGTGTGATCACTGGCTGTGGACGCAGGGGAACTGGACACTGCTGCTCCACCCTGCGCCCCGGCAGGTGGTGGCGGAGGGGGAGCTGCTGTCCCTGGCTGTGACCTCACCGCCACCACCAGCTGTCCCATGAGGTCCACGATTTGGCCCATACGGGCGTCCATGGACCTCAACACCCCCAGCACCTCACGCGTGTCTGAGGCAGACCGGACCCATTGTCCTTGGGCCTCTTCATAGGCCCCAAGGACTCTGGCCATGTGAGGCAGGGCATGGCTCCCAGGGAGGCTGGCGTTTCCCTGACCCTGCTCCTCCTACCAGTCCTGCTGCCACCGGCCTGCCCACTAGCCACATTGCTCACCACGGTCCTCGCTGTGGCTCCCAGGGTGGATCCAGTCGTCCGGGCCACCACCTGCGCTGGGGCTGGTGCCAGCGGAGACGTGGCGGTGGTGGCGGCGGTGGTGGTCGGTGCGGCGATGGTGGCGGTTGCGGCAGTGGTAGTGGCCACAATGACCGTGGGTGTGGCCGCAACGACAGTGGCAGCAGGGGGCTGTGAATGTTCAGCAGCCCTGGATGATGGGTTGGTGGGTAGGAGGGGTCCTGGGGAGCGGCTGGGCCCTGCCACACCAGATGGGCCTGCTTGGTTGTCCGTGTCCGAAGAGGAGGACAGATCCTCCAGATCCGTGTGTCCTCGTTGGGGGCTTGTAGGCTGGCTGTGCTGGCTGCTGGCTCCATCCCCAGCATCCAGCAGTTCGTCACCTGTGGAGAGAATGAGATTAGTTATTGTGTTGCACCTGGCGAAGTATGTATTTGTCGTCTGACATTGACAGTTCGTGCAATCTCGTACATGGGTTTCCCGGAGGCGTGTGTGTGGCTGTAGCATCTGTAGTTGTGTGTGCTTGGCAATGGGACTGTGTGCTGTGCACATGTGGCATGGGACGGATTGGCCATGCCGATGGGTGTGTTGCTGTGCCCCTACTTATTGTGACTCTGGTGTATGCGGGCTCCTGGCCCATCCTGGGTCTGGTTTGTACTTTGCTTTTGGGGTTCAAATGGAGTGCTTAGGAACGCATATGGCAACATGGGGGCCATGCCCCAGATTCGCATTTGGGAGGGAATATGCTTTTGGGGTTCAAATGGAACGCTTAGGAACGCATATGGCAACATGGGGGCCATGCCCCAGATTCGCATTTGGGAGGGAATATGCTTTTGGGGTTCAAATGGAACGCTTAGGAACGCATATGGCAACATGGGGGCCATGCCCCGGATTCGCATTTGGGAGGGAATATGCTTTTGGGGTACATGCTGTGAGCCATGGGTGCCGAACGTGACATGTGTTGTGGCAGCATGACAGTGCATGGTTTGAGGTGTGTGCATGCTTGACATGGCCTGCATATTTGCTGTCTGTTGTGATTACTGGACATTGGACGCATCGTTATGAGTGAGTGATGGTTGTGTGCCAGCCAACGTATTGCAGTTGTCCCATCTCCTTGGTGTGCGTGCTGCCCTGTGCCATGTGCATCACTGCAGTGCTCGGGTGGGGTGTGGCCCATGTTGTGTGTTGTTGCTCACAGTGTGTCGTGCACTTCATTGACTTCTGGCACATGGTTGGTAATGGGCATGTATCTTAGCGTGACTGCTGTATGTGTGGCAGCTGTGCGGATGACATGCCTTTCATGAGACTGGGGCTGACGGATGGGATGGATGGTATGTTGTTTGTGCATGGTGTGTCTGTGTGTTTGATGGGTTCAGTGGTGTTCGTGTGCATTTATGTTGTTCCGCTCTGTTGCGTCTAGTGTTGTTTGTCTTACATAGGCGTAGTTGTGGGGTGTGTGGTTGACAGGCAGTTGGGGCTACATGGACAGGACTTCAATGGTGTTTCGGTTGTGTGTGATGAGTTGCACAGTGGCTGCCGTGTGGTACTATATTCAGTGTGGCTTGTGCATGCAGACGTGGCTCCTTGGGTGTTGCTATGTCTGTGATGGGTCATGTGGGGTGTGAGTCTGTTGTTCATGTCCGTGTGCACATTGTTCACTTGTTCGTGACGGTGGGCGGTGCTGCGTGTTCGTCTGCTACGTGACATGTCCCATGTGTTGGTCGTGTTACGGTCCTCATGCCTCCAGTAATCCGGCCCTGTCCAGTTTCCCACCTGCAAGTTGTTCGTGCGTGCACTGTACTGGATGCCACATGGCTCTAAGCGGGGGTGCTCCATGTTGCAGGTCTGTGGGGGTGGGAGGGTGTTGTGGGTCGTGGGGGTGGCTGGATACCCACTGACACCGATTGCTGTGGACCATGATGTCTGCCTTTCGGCTGTCGTTGTGCACTGCGGTGGCTGACACGTGGGTGTGGGGGATGCTCCTCCTTGCTGTGCTGTGGGACTGGGGCCTGGTGTGTGTTGTACTTGGGCTGTCCACCGTCCCACCCACTGCACTTTGTGTTCCTGCCACTTACCTGTTACTTGTCGGTTGGTGCAGCTGTGGCGGACACATGGGTGTGGTGGGTGCTCGTTGTGGCGCTTCTGGCATATTTGGGGACCTGTTGGTGGTTACGTGGCTGGCTTAGTGTACACATGTCCCCACGCATCTTGCAGTTGTTCGGTTTGGGCTGTGTGTGGTGGTGTCTGTTGCATGTGTGTGTGATGTGTTGTGTATTGTGTGCTGGACATGGGGGTGTTTGTCCCTGGGAGCTGTGGCATGGTGGTAGTGCATGTGAGTACATAGCGGTGTGCTGGTATACATTAGTTTGTACTTACCAGCCTCCACTCCCCCTGCTAATCCGGCGAGGATCTCCGGATGGATTACGACTCGCACCTTCTCCTCCCACGCTTTGAAGGTCTTAAAGAGCGCGGGATTCCCTCCGCCAGTGACGGCAGCCAGCTCTCTGTTTTTGCCCTCCTTCTTCTTGACCAGGCTCTTGACGTCATTCCAACGTTTGTTAATCTCGACTCTGTTCCTGGGCAGGGTCCCGACTGCATTGACCTGGTCTACGATCCGGTTCCACATTCTGTTTCTGGTGGCTAGTGGTGTGTGCTGGACCATGTTCCCATAGATTTGTGGGTACACCTTGATGATCTCGTCGACCATGACCGTCAGCTCCATGGGCGTGAACTTGGGCATCCTTTGTGGTGCCATGGTGTTTGTGGTGCTGGTGCGGTGTGTGTTGTGTAATGTGCAGGGGGTTTGTGGTGCCGGTGTTTGGTGGTGGTGGTGGTGGTGGTGGTGGTGTTTGGTGGTGGTGGTGGTGGTGGTGGTGGTTGTGATGTGTGCGTTTCTGTGGTGTGCTGCTGTCCTTGCTGTGTCACTGTGTCCTCTCCTCTCCTCTCTGGTTTGCAATGTAGCAAGGGGTTGTGGTCTGTGGGAGTGCTGCTTTTGTACTCACCTATGTGGGTGTGTCCTCATGGTCTGTTGTTTTCAGGTGTGTTGTGTCTGGGGTTCTGGCCTTTGTATTTTTTGTTTGTCCGGGGGGTGTTTTCGGGATATGTACTGTGCTTGTGTATTTGTGCGTGCCTTGCTGTGTGGACTTGTTGGCCATGTTGTGTGCTATTGGTTTTGTGTGCGGATGGTTTCTGTGCAGGTACGTGGGCGCCATGGCTTCTGCCGTGTCGATTCTCATCGGCGTTGTTTGCGCTGGCAGGCGGTATATTTGTGGTTTTTCCGCGCTCATGTCGGTGCGATCGTAATTTCACGTGCGGTGTGTCGGCCGTGAGGGCGGGCGGTTTTGTGTTGTCGTGCGTGTTTCCGTCCGTGGCGGGCGGTTTGTCTCCGACTCGGACGTTGGCGGGCGGTATTTTGTGTGCTTTTTCCGCCGATGGCGGTATTCGGTTTGTGTAATCGTAATGGCGTGGTCGGTGTTCAGGCGGTGTGTGCGGGCGGATTTTTGCCGCTTCCATGCCTGGCGGAATTATTTACGCCGGGTATCGTAATGTGCCCCTTACTTTCTACTAACAGTTTCTTAATTAGCGTTTCCCTTATATGGAAAGAAATTGCCAAAACAATAAAAACAGTTAACTTCAATGAATAAAACGCTTACATTTCAAAATACACCAATAACATAAAGCAACCAATTAAATAAACACTATATAAACATCAAAAACATACATCTCTTTTACACTTAAAAACTACAACAAAGAAGAAGGTGAAACTGTGCCCAACTGTTTCCTGAAAGAAAACTTTCATTACTAAAAAAGAAATTTAAAACTGCACTAAGTAAGTAAAACTGTTTTTAAAATATTACAATACTACTAACCTGCAACAAAAATTATTTCTAAAACCTAATTAACTATTCTTTCATTCCTTACTTTTATATCACCTCTACAGATATCCTACAAAGCCAGAAAATTATTTCAAAAATACTCACCAATAAAAAAACAATAAATGTAAGTATATTCTATTTTTGCCAAACCGACCTAAAAATATTTTCAAAACGTTATTCACTAATATATATTTTCTTTTTATCTATCTCCTCTACAGCCAACAGCAAAAGCTTCCAAAATAATTCTACAACTACTAACAAAATAAAAACAACTAAAAAGTAAGTATATCATTTTCCATTATTAAACAACGTTAAATACCCACCCAAATAACCCTTTACTCCTAAAATACCTATCATCTACAAACAATAGAATTAAATTATTAATATGTTTTTTCCTCTTCTCAACAGAAATTACATCAACTAAATAGAAAAGAAAGCTTGAAATTATTTCCTAACCAATGTCATTTACATCAAACTAAACATTGTAAGTATATTCACTGAGATGTAACAGTATTTAATAAACATGTTGTATTTATTATATTAAAATATTTTCTTTTTGACTTTTCCTAGCATAAAACAAAACAACATGACTGAAGGTGCAGAATTTGTAATGTCACAAAAAAATAAAATGCTATTATGTTATATGGGTTATGTGTATACACAGGAGAAACAAATAGGCCTTAAAGTATTTTGGAAGTGTAGCAAATACTACTCTAACAAATGCTATGGAAGAGCTACTACTCAGGAAACTACTGTTATTTCTGTAAAAGAACATAATCACCCCCCAAACATAACAGAGATTGAGGTTAGAGATGCTCTTGAAAGTATAAAAGAAGCAAGCACTAGTACTGACAAAGCAACTACCCAAATACTAAAAGAGCAACTATTAAAATTACCTCAACATGCATCAGGACAATTACCGTCCATAGCTTCTTTAAAAAGAACAATTGCCAGACAAAAAAAGCTACCACAACTACTATACCTGCCCCTAAAACATTTGCAGAAGTAGTTATTCCACCAGAATTAAGCATTACTCACAGTAAAGAACCATTTTTTTTTTTTTATAACAAATGCCCAGAAAAAAGAATAATTATGTTTGCTACTGCAAACAATTTACTTAAATTACAGAAATGTGACACCTGGATGATGGATGGAACTTTCAAAGTCTGCCCAAAACCATTTTACCAGCTGTACACAATACATGGATTATACCAACACTCAAATATTCCATTCATCTACGCACTATTACCAAATAAACAGCAAACTACCTACATTGATATACTCACTCAAATAAAAGAAGAAAGCAATAATTATTTTCCTTCAAAAATAATGATTGACTTTGAAATAGCCATGATAAATGCTATACTAAAAAATTATCCACACACAGCAATTCAGGGTTGCTATTATCATTTTAATCAGAGTCTCTGGAGACATCTACAAAAATCAACCCTAAGTGTACAATATGCTACAGACAGTACTTTTGCCTACCAAATAAAAAAGCTAATAGCACTAGCATATGTACCTGTAACAGATGTAGCAGAACACTACAATATTCTAATAGAAAGCCCCTATTACAAAAGGAACGAAGACAAAATAAGCCCACTACTAGACTACTTTGAGGACACCTGGGTGGGAAGATTGCATAGATCAGGGCATAGAAGGCAACCTAAATTCCACATTCCTTGGTGGAACGTGTAACTAAGGGGCCCATTACGATACCCGGCGTAAAAGAATCCGCCAGGCATTGAAGCGGCAAAAATCCGCCCGCACACACCGTCTGAACACCGACCACGCCATTACGATTACACAAACCGAAAACCGCCATCGGCGGAAAAATCACACAAAATACCGCCCGCCATCGTCCGAGTCGGAGTCAAACCGCCCGCCACGGACGGAAACACGCACGACAACACAAAACCGCCCGCCCTCACGGCCGACACACCGCACGTGAGATTACGATCGCACCGCCATGAGCGCGGGAAAACTACAAATA
>CAWUFW010023919.1:0-67799 GCA_963921515.1 Calotriton arnoldi | reverse complement strand
GCCCGCCATCGTAATGACCCTCATAGTATTCATATCCCAAGGCAAATGAGTCATTTGAGCAACCGTGATGTGAGCGTATTATTTTCCATTCTGAGCACTTACCACAAACACCCCCATTTCTGCAATCGCTGCATTAAGGGCAACACACATCCCCAGCCATGATTGGAGAAACAATCCTTGCCACCCAAGTTTGAAAAAGAAACAAGGGAACACAAAACACAAACCATAAAACATTATGTATCCATCCGGATAGTCCTGTATTGCTTACTCCTGGGGGGAAACATGTAGAACACAAAAAGGCTACCCAGGCTTGCACCGCCTCTATGAGCAGGAAAACATGAACTGTAGGGGAGGAAGTGTGTAATGTATCATATTTGCATTTGTATTGATCCCCTGAGATACAAAGGCCTTTAATCCATGCAGATAAATAGTGGCATCCGAACAAAAGGTCTCTGGGTGGGAGAAGTCTGTATGTGTTGGTAAGCAAACTCGATCACATAGTCCTGCACTAACTGATAATCATCTACCATCCCCAAGTTGGTAAGGCACAAACCTCTCACAGAAGACACATGAAATGAACATAAATCATATACAATTGATGGAGCATGATTATTTAAGAATGGTTTTGCTTGGTCAAATCCTGCTCATTGTGTGAATATACTAAAACGTACTTAAAAAACATAACTAACATTGTGTCTCGTTGAACACTGGGGGGTATATGTACAAGAATTGCCGCTAACTAACATTAGCGATAGTTAGCGGCAATTTCCTTACCGCCCTGTACCGCTGAAAACTATCGCCATGGTACCGATGTATTTACAATACGTCGCTACATGGCGATAGTTCCTCATCCCGGCAGGATTTGTCGACGTTGACCTCTGCGTTACGGCGATAAAAATCTTGCCGCAAATGTGAAAAAAGTGGAGGCCGGCCAGTCAGCGGCCAGAAACTGCACGCTAATCAGCGTGACGCCACTTTTTTCACGTTTCAAGGGAAAATCAACCACAAAACGCCCGCATAGTTCCCAAAACACCACAAAAAAATAAAATTTAAACCAGAAGAACCATGGAGGAAGCTGGACCCAGTAATGCAGGAGAGAACAACACCCCCAACACCACAAACAGCCAGGAGGACCAGCCAGAGACCCAGGGAAGAGGAAAACCAGGTTCAGCCAGCAGGAAAAGGAGATCCTGATTGCGGAGGTGACAGACACACAACTCCAGCTCTTTGTCAGCTCCTCTGTGTCATTGGGGACCAAAAATGCAATATGGTAGTCCATCGTAGCCAAGGTGAATGTTGTTGCAAGAAGCACTGGCATGATGCTAAACCCAAGACCAAGCAGAAACTGGCCAACAATCGCCAGGCAGCACTGCAGACTGGCGGTGGGATTCCAGCGCCACAGGAGGAGCTGGATGCCATGGAGGAACAGGTGTCCGCAGTCATTTGCGAGGAGTCAGTGGTTGGATTCCAGGTACAGGATAGTGCTGAACATGACCAGCTACATCAGCAACAGGGTGAGTAACAACTAGGGACTGGGGGTACGTGGGTGGATGGGACCAATGTCACTCATGCCCAAATAAATATCCCTCATTGCACACCCACACTGACTGCAGATCTTGTCCCAGATACTATTGTCTCTGGGTGTATTGCCACATATCACCCTAGTCAATGAATACATTGCAAGACACATATTGGTGGTGTCACAGACTTGTAAATCTGCACAGAAAAGTCATCCAAAATATAGAAAAAAAAATATCTACATCAGACTACAGAATAAGGGCAACGTGAACAAACAAAGGGGCACATTGACTGGAGAGGCAGCAGAGTGTCACATTGTCCTCCTTGCATCAACACCACACACATACAAATTGTCTACACAGGGTTGCAACTCTTTGACAACAGTATGATGATGCACCGTGAATGAGACTGATCATGGTCAAAAGTGAGCATGCCAGCACCGATGTCAGCACACATGCACCATTGTGCATTGTTGTCTGAGTTGATTTGAAGATTGTACATGTGCATGAAGGGGGAGCTTACTGCACATACACATTCTTGCACACAACTCAGACACCTGTGCACAATGGTATATGTGTGCTGACATCGGTGGTGGCATGCTCACTTTTGACCATGATCAGTCTCATTCACGGTGCATCATCATATTGTTGTCAAAGACATGCAGCCCTGTGTAGGGATGGTCAGTGGGTGTTGTGGTGGGTGTTCCAGCACAACACCCTTTCCTTTTGACTCAGCCCCCTATGTATAAGGGCAGCGTACATAGGAGGCAGTGCATGAACTTCAACCATGTTAAACCTGCTTTAAATATGGCAAAAACATGATAAATGCATCTTACCTCCATGTATCTGCTTTTCACATGTGTGCTGGCTTGTGCAGCACACATGGAAAAAGCTATCTAGCATGGATTGTGTATGTATAGGAAGGTGTTCCTTAAATGTTCTGTAAAAACAATGCCATTTAGTGACTTACATGTGTGCTGCATGAAGCAGTACATATGAAAGTGAGAAAAATACATTTTAGGATTGTCAATGTGCAGGAAGGGACACCTTCCTACACATAAACAATATTCCCTTAAACGCAGACACCCTTGCATGTGGTGCAAGGGTACCTGCGTTGCTGCTACACTGCTAAGTGTAGCACCAGCGCAGGTGGGAAACGCAAGGCTGCACCATAATGTTGTATATGTGTTGCAGCTTTGTGTTCCTGAAGTGGCGGAGTGATTTGTTAATCCATGATGGCTAACGCCTCACTCTACCATTTCCTCTTACATAGGCCTCAAAGTGTCTACTAACAATACTTCATAAATACATACACTTAAGAACTACCCATAGTCAATGTGTTGGACAATGTGTGAAAAGATGTGTGTTGTGGCATGACACATGTAAAGTCCGGTCACTTAAAACGTCTCAAATTTAAAATTATACTATCAAGCAGAAAGAGGAGGAATGGTGTAGGAACGCATAGCTCGGAATCTGATAATGGGTCCAAGACGTGCCAATGTTAGCTGTAACGCACATCACTACATCCCTCCCACAACATTTTACAAGTTGGTCACACTGTTGTTCTAAATCTACAAGGCTGTGCAGAAACCTCTAATGAGGCGTCAGAAGGACTTGTGAATCACGATGAGGATACATCCCTGCAGCCCCACGTGGAAAGTGAAGCTGTTGTTGAGACTGATGTAATAAAAGATCTCAAAACGTGTCCAGACTCCATACCCACAGCATTAATACAATGCTGTGCATAGCACAATGCCCACCGTGCATCCTGTGTAAATCTGTCCTAGCTTAATCACCACATATGGTTAAATATTTGTCAGATCAATCAAAGACTCTTTTCCAATGTAGACTTTGTTCCCCAAAACATCAATAAGTTTGTCAAAAACTAATTTCAAATGAGGTTTATTGGTGGCCTGTCCCTTGAAGATGTTGTAATCACAATTGTAGACATCAAAATTGATTGGGGGGGTGGATGCATCTGTCGTGATACACTACCAATCCAACAGTCCGGGCAAAACACCATAAAGTAATGGGAGCACAAAGCCTCAAACATTGGCAATTTATTTGTAACAAAACACTTCTAAAAAAATACCATATTCATGCTAACTAATCCTACACTACACTAACCTAAATTGTACTAACATCTAACTACACTGAACTAGCTTACCTAAGACTATACACAGAACAACATATCTTAAACATCAACCCACCACCCCCATATAGCACATTGTTGACGGCACAAAGACACCTTATCCTATACATCAACTAACTAAACATACATGCTATACAAATATATATAGGTTTAAACTTAAACAAAAGCACTATGAAAATAAAATACTAAAATCAATGAGCTACCTACACCTAACACTACAATAGCCCTACACTAAATCTACACTTAACACTAACTAACTAATAAATATGTTCACAGGATGATAAATAGGAGGAGGTAACCGTGGGACTGACCTT
Source organism: Calotriton arnoldi (assembly GCA_963921515.1). Lineage (NCBI taxonomy): Eukaryota > Metazoa > Chordata > Amphibia > Caudata > Salamandridae > Calotriton > Calotriton arnoldi. Next base: position 63,816 of record CAWUFW010023919.1, on the reverse strand, counting down.
TCATGGTGTGCATGAGCTCTGGAGGATGCCCCTGATTGTGCACTCTGTGAGGGGGGAAGAGTCATGTGTGAGGATGTGGCTGCCGCACGTGGAGCAGCCCCTGATCCAGCCTGGACAGCAGACCTTCTCCTTTGAGTGGGCTGATGAGTTCCGGATAGTCCAGGGATTTGCTGGGTTCGGCTCTGCTGTGTTGACGATGCAGGCAGTGTAGTGTGTTTCTTTCCAGCAATCATTGCACTGTCTGTGATTGACTTCCATCTGCCTGCAGCCCTTTCATCCCGGTACCTCTTGGCCATTGCCTTGTACCCCTTAGACACAAGCCTGATGTGTTCATAATGTTCCTTTCGCAGGAGGAACTGATGCTGCTCCTCCGGGGACATGTTATCTGAAAAAATGAAATGATAATTGTCATGTTTCCTGACTCCAATAACATGCTGGCATAATGCATATTTGCCACATCTATGAATAATTGGCCATAGCTTACGTGAACATCATCATAAACAACATGCACATAGACACATGACCTGATAAATCTTGAACACATCATAGCCGTATTCCAAATTGGATGGTCATAACAGGGAAACATCTTTTACCCCGCAGGCGTTACTCCGCAGTGTCATTGCCCTGTAGTTTTTACCCAGCAAAATGTTTTACAACGCAGGGCTGTACACCACAAACTATTACAACGCATTCCCCATTAGAAAGCATTTTAGTATTCAAATTCCACAATCGTGTTGTAATGGGGAATGCGTTGTAATAGTTTGCGGTGTACAGCCCTGCGTTGTAAAACATTTTGCGGGGTAAAAACTGCAGGGCAATGGCACTGCTGAGTAACGCATGTGGGGTAAAGTGTCCTATTCGTCATGACAACATGATTAGTCATGTGCTTGGACAAGGCAGGCACAGAGTGCAGTGACAACAATTCTTAGATTTCTGTTTGCAATGTGTCCTTACAAATTAACAGCAATCAAGGCCAATAGGGGGAGTACAGCAAGTATGTAGTATGAAAGGCCCATAGCAGACCCTGCTATTCCAACTAAACAAAGACAGTAGGCTGCACAGTCTGCGATCAATTCTGGTGACTAATCACAACAGTGTTAGTCATGTAATACATTTGAGCAAATGTAAAAACAATTTATGAGTGAGCCCTTGGAGGTGTCACCAGAGGTACACAACCAGATTAAATCATGTACACAGGGCAATGTCAATTTGTGGGACAATGCTAAATGTTTGACATGCTTGCAAGGAGAGAGGGCATTTGTTGCATGCAACTGTGTGTACAAGTATTAACCATCTCTGAACATGTATGTGCCATGAACCAATGGGAGAGCAAAGATGCTGTATGTGAACCCCACATTTGTCTGCACTGTTCATGGAACAGTGGCAGTGTGAACACAGTTCTGGTATTGATAAGTAAGACACCCTCGCCCAAAAGTGCTCTGTTGTCTGGTCTGAGCACATGTTAGTCAATTTATGCAAGGATCACCACCATGCACCTGATCCATCCGTGAACTAATCTGTATTTCATGTGTGACACATCCCGATGCCCAAATAGTAACATGTGAAATGGCAGAACCGTTGAGCATGTCACCGTAAAGAGCATGTTTACGACATTTTTCACTCACAGTATGAAAAACAGTCACTACACAGAATTGTAGGTGACCTTGTGTGAATGGTACTGTATCATGATGAGTGGTCTTAGCAGTGTACCAATGTCCAACACTCATCAAGTAAATGCGGTCTGCAAGGATGCCTGTGTTGAGATTGTCCTACCCTGATTTTAAAATGCATGCTTCCACATTGACTCTGCATTAGTCTGTTCAAGACTATGTTGTGAGTATAAGCTTTCTTATTGGCTACAGAGGCTTGCTTATTTGACCCAGCATTGAATTCATTGGCCTTATTCATCATCAAATACATCAAATACATAAGTATTTGATGTGACCGATTTATGTACCAACAATTTACTCCACATTGTGTAACTGTTCCTGCAAAAGTTTTTAATGTTCCATCATGTCATTCATCCCTCTGTGACACGAACTCATGGGGGGATAAGTACAAGGAAGTGGCTGAGAGATGTGTTGTCCTTCATGGCTTAACGCATCTCTCTGCCACATCTGAAATGCAAGCCTGCACCATATTGACAAGAATGTGGTGCAGCCTTGCGTTTCACCCTGCGATGGTGCTAACTTTAGCAAGTTAGCGCCAACACAGGCACCATTGCACCATGGTGCTAGGAGTGCTGTGTGCAGTGGAGTATTGTTAATGTGTGGGAAGGTGCACCAAAATGCACATACACAATCCTGAAATGCCATAATGTCACTTTCATGTGTGCAGCTTCATGCAGCACACATGAAAGTGACAAAATGGCTTTTTCATTAAAGTTTGTTTATGTACAGGAAGGGACACCTTCCTGTACATGAAGAAAGAATGTCAATTTGTATTTTCCATGTGTGCTTCACAAGGCAGCACACATGGAAGGAGACTGGTATGAGGAGATACAATGCATTAAGTGGCTTAACGCTGCCTTGTAAATAATACGCACACACCATTGCCACCACAGAGTAGAAGAAAGTGACGTTGTGGTGGCCATAGGGGCTTGTGCATATTCCACCCTGTCTTGTGGTGACACAGGTGATGCCATGTGGGAAAAAAACCATGTGGTGATGTTAGTGCAATCTAGTTATTTCTCAATACGTTTGTATGTGGTTATCTGTCAATAATTCAAGTCTCACTGACACATCACTTTGCATAATAATGATCAACAACAGATGCAACATGCTCATTGCAAATACATATCATCATATATAACTCTCGCCAATAGAAATTAGCGGATGCAGATCAGGAAACATTGCACAATAATGTCAGGGCACATAGATGTTTGTGATGCAGTGTGATTGACTTTATGACATGGCTATGACATCCCCCATATCAAGCATTCTGTACTTGGACATAGATACAGTGTTGTTACTCATATGAGTCTGTTGCAACACTAAGTTAGAAATGGCAATTCTGTCCTCCTGCATCACATGATGCTGATGTGCAATACCCTTGACTTGATGCGACATCATTACACAAGAGGTGTTGTCATGTGATGCACACCCACAATATGTACTACAACATACAGGGGCTGTGGCATTGCTTGCATATGTCGACACATTATCCAGAGCTAGTGACAACACACTCACCTATGGCGTGTGGGTCCATAAATGCACCCACATCTACTTGTGTGATCAAGGGTCTTCCTGCTGCTGGAAACATGTTAAAGGTACAAATAATTTCATTAACATCACATTTTGCAAGATAAGATACATAATTGATAGTTACATGGAAAAATACAGTCATTGTAATAGTTAGGTGTGTTGCCACGTTACATACATGTTGCAATCTGCTGAGCTGGTCTTACACACAACACATGTCAAGGTCACACTGGTGCCGTAATGGGCATCCATGCCATGATCTCATCGACATAACAGACTACGACCTGTCCCAATTCTACATGGATGCTAAATCTACACTCACACATCAATATGCGTGACATTTGAGGGCCAAATCATTTATTCAGATATGCACAGGTATGTCACGTGATCAGGACTTTTGCTGACACACAATATGTATCTTGTGGAGATTTGCAGCCAGTTGATCATGTGAAGTGTACAAAATTATCAAGGATGTAGGTGTGGCACAGTATGTAATGACAGGCAAGCTATTTTGCCAAATGGCAATTTAAATGCTGTGTGCGTCTGTCTTGAGGACAACATAATTTGTGTCCTGTGCATTCATCCTCTGATATGATACGATGTTGGTCATGTGCTTATCACCTTGCATCCCGACGAATAGTCCAAGGTGATCCAATAGGTCCCCCACACTCCCAACAAATTCCTGCCACCGTAGAATCCACTGCTGGACAGTCCTGTCCACACCCAACATGTCCAGCATCTTTTCACGGATGTGCTCCCATCTCACCTTCCGTACCTTCACATCGTACCCCATGAGGATGTGTCCCCCAGCCTCAACCACCCTGAGCAGGTAAAACCTTACCAGCCAGAGGAAGGCCCCCATGGCCCCCTCTGACATCCTGCCCTCTCTACCCTGCCTTACCATACCCAATACAATACTTCCCCCAGGTAAACCAAAAAATACCCACAGTCAAACCCTAATAACAACTTAACTATAGAAAGATACCCCAGAGAGGTACACCCAACAAAACAATCAAATAGTTGCAATTCACACGTAGGGACAGAGACACAGGACTTAAGTAGGAATGTATGGACAGTACACAACACACAGAACTCTCTCAAACACACAGAGAACAGCAGACACCTTCAAAAACCTCCACAAATCTCACAACAAAGTAACAGTGTGGCTGAAAGAGAAAGTGAAAGTGTACTGTACACCTCCATGTGCCAGGAAGCAGACTGACATCATTTCCTGTCATTTTGCAGCCCGTTTTTTCATTTTGCGACGATTTTTCACACGCCGAGGGCTGAGCGGGAATATTTCATATATATGTATTGTGTGAGTATTTTTCTACCCGGAAATAGAAAAAATTGCCGCAAAGGGGTAATAGCGTTTTTTTTAATCGCTAATTTAAACATGAATAATATATGTTACATTTCATGCATTTAGTCTGAAATAACAGCACATTATGTATTAGTGATGTGATCTGTGTGTTGTACTTTTGTGTGGTGTATCTGTTCTGTACACATGTTAGTCGACCAGAGCCATAAGAGGGGCACTATTTTCTCATATTGGTGTCTGTTCCTGACTGGACATGTGTGGACATAGATCCCTTGCCAGGGTGTCACAAATTACGGTTGGCATTGGTGGTACGTGTCACTACATGTGAGCTTCTAACATCACACATTGCTGTGATGTTTGTGCAAGTCTGATGGTGTTGCTACACATATGTACTTGATCAACAGGAAGTCACTACTTGTCTTTTAAATTTATTAATCCGCATGCAATGCACAGCAATGGCTGCACATTCACATTGGAGTGTATGAATGCCTGTGCACACAGAGGGGGTATTTTGATGACAGTCTGTGGTACGGCACTCATGGATTCATTTGGATTAGATATATGTATGCTTTTCCTGCATTGCTAGCCATTATATGGTCTCTGCTCAGTGTGCAATGACCATCTCCATTGACAACATTACCTAAAAAGCTAGTCCGAACATTACATGTCACATGAAAAGACATGCATGTCAGCAATGAGCTAATGTCATCTTGTATGTTACAATATGTATTAGATGCACAGTTGACATTGTAAGTTAGTTTTGGTGTTGTCGCTACACATATCATTAGTACCCAATGGACTACAATATCCTACAGACACAGAGCAGATTATGCATACTTAGATGTGTGTAACAGATAACATGAGGGAGCTGCATCCTCAGATTTATGCATAGCTCTACGTGACACACTGAGCCATGATGAAGCATGTTGCAGACCCAGTTGCACATGTGAACATGTCATTGGTACTTTGTAATGTCATGGATACACTTTGCATGTCACAGTCCTTACAAAAGCAAAAGTGACAATGCCTGTTAACACGAGCTATCCACATGTCCTGCTGATCATACTGTGCCTTTGTATGAGACCCTGGTGTCTAGACACAGATGCTGCTTGGTTACAGCAGAGTGACAGAGATGACATTGCCTGCAGTATACATGATCTAGTGGTCACATTTCCTTAGAGTTATTGTATGAACAATGAATAATGCCTGATCTCAAGTCTTGTCATGTTCTTGTTTTGACATCACTCACATGTGAAGTATGCATGTTGAGAATTGTTGTGTTCATAATTTAAGGATGATACTGGTTGTGTCCAAATCTTTGTGTGCATTGCAGTACACATAGCATGAGTACACTGATGTTGCAGGGTAGACATCCGATCTCTTTAAAGGTGCTCTCAACGTATGTAAGCAAAAGTATATTGCGCAGACTGTCACTGTTGAGGGGGAGGCCCATCTGCTCTGCTGCACTTTTGATGTCAGGAACATGTGATGAGGCAATTTGGAGTATCCACTACCATCCCATGCATCAGTATTTTGAATTGCATAGTATGCATTCCATGATCTACACTGTAATTGATTATCTGTGCTCACAACGGATTATGCTTGCTTAGTCAGTGAGTCAGAGAGAGTGTAGTATATTGACGCCTGCTGTTGTATTGAGTTGTTGGTAATGGTTGTGAGTGAGGGAGAGGAGGACCAGGGGTTGTATCAGCAGTTCATCTATAAAAAAGCCTGCTTGTGCATAAGATTTTTGAATAGACAACATAGTCCATGTGATCTGCTTGCAGATGTTGCCATTCAAGTGGCAAAAAATATCTTGCATCCTATCATCAACACATGTTGGTGATCACTTTGTTATTTATCATATTTACATGGATGATTGATGTTAGGTCCACTGCTATAAGTGATAAGTGTGTTGCACAAATTACGATTTAACTTTCACTTGACAGATATGTGTACTTGTGAAATGATAAAACAAGCATACAAGAGTTCGGTGTGTTCATATTTTACTGTACAAAGTTACAATGTTTAAATTTTTGGGAGGAATATACATGTGATGTGATATTTGGTCCTGTGATTAGGTAAAGAAATTTGTGATTTGTTCTCTTCTTGCTGTTCCAGCAGCAGAGGCTGTTGTGTGTCTTCCAGCTGCCTCTTCATCCTGGCCATCAAATGGGTTGTCCTGCTCCTCCTGCTCTTCAACCAATGGCGTGTTTGTGTGTACACATATATTGTGCAGAATGCAACAGGCCATTATGATTTTGCACACGAGTTCAGGACTGTACAGGAGTCAGCCCCCGATACATCAAGGTACCGGAACCTGGATTTGAGGACTCCAAATGTCCACTCAACTATGGCCCTTGTGCATCCCAGTGCAACGTTGTAGTCTCTCTGAGGGGTGTCATCAGCCATGGCGTGAGTGCATATCCTTGATCAGCTGAAACAGATTAAAGAGATATGTGGCACATTTGTACATGTGCCTACTGTGTTTGCAGAGTGCCTTCTATAGGTGAAATGTGTCTGATCAGTTGTGCGAAGTTTGTACTTTCAAAATGCCATATTGACATGTGTGATATTTCCTACACTCTTACCAGCATCGTATGGGCTGTGATTCCACAGGACTATACTTGACGTCCAGTGTACAAATGAGTGCATAGTTTAGTACTTGTTCCAGGTATGTCACAGAATACACTTACTCATTGTGCGTATGTCACAGATATGAACTACGTACTTATGTTCTTGAGGTAGTCACGTGTTCAGTTAGTACGTACCAATAAGCAGTCCATTTCAATAAGTGCCATTCCTAAACTGCCGGTAATGACTGATTGGCAAAATATCTATAAGTCTTACACAGTCCTAGGAACTTTGCACGACATTGATGAGCAGGCTCAGGTAGTCTAGGACTGCCTGAACGTTAATACAGTGCTGTGCTTCCTGTTCTTGTATATGTGTGCAGTGTCTGTAGGAGGCACAAGTAGGACATGGGTGCAGTCAATTGCCCCCAGCACATGTGGAAAACCAGCAATGCCATAGAAGCCTTGTTTGTTCTCCAGTTGTTCCTGTGCAGTGTTGGGGAAGTGTAGATGCTGTGGCGTCAGGCTGATGATGGTATCCAAGACTATGGGGAGGAATCTGGAGAAGGATGACTGAGACTACACCCACTCTGGCAGTGGTTGGTTGGAAGCTACCAGAGGCCAACATGTGCAGCAATTCAAGTAGCTTTGTCTGCGGAGGGATGTTTGTGCAGCGCTGTGATGGTGCCTGCAGCCTTGGTGCTATCTGTGTGAGTATGCATAAGAAGGAGTTCCTCTTGAGCCTGTAGTGTGCTACCAAGTCCCCTGTCTGGAGGTCTATGAGGGTGATGCGTTGGCGGTAGACCCGATCGCTTCTTTGGCGCTGCCTCTGTGGTGGTCCTGGTGGCAGTGGCAGTGGTGGTTGTGGTCTTCTTGGGGCTCCAAGCTGCAGTATTAGTACCTCCATGGCATCAATTGGTGAGCAAATGAGGCTCTGGGTTTGTCTCCCTTATGTTCTGTTTTTTTGCCCCATTTTTTAGACCAGCTTTTTTCTGGTCTTAAAATCCAGCCGCTAATTGGCCTTAGCAGCAGTTTTTTTTAAGTATCCCCAGACCGATAAATCATTATAAATATCACGAAGTAAGCTTAGCGGCAATTTTTACACGGGAACTCCCACCTTGCATCTCATTTTCGTTAAGTCCCGCTAACAGAATTGGCGATCTGAAAATCTTACATTTACTTTAAAGTATGAGAAACGTGGATACCAATCTGGGCTTTTCAATGATAATGAATCAAAAGGGGTGGATCTGCAGAGAGGAAGAGGATGAGGTAAACAGGTGAAGAAGGCAACAGGAAGAAGAAAGGCAGTAGCAGTCAGGGCATTTGTGAAGGCGTAGTCTGAAGATGGGAGTATTTAGGTGTTGTCGAATGACAGGAGGAAAGGACTACTCCTGAGTTCAGCTGGATGGTTGTTCCACAGCAGTGTTACTGCTCAGAAGAATGTTTTGAAGCTTTGGCTTTTCAGCAGGTGATTGCTTTTACTGTTGAGAAAGATGTTTTCTTAAGACAGAAAGTGACATTGTTTGGGGCATTAACATGAAAGCTTTCCTCAGACTTAGATATTTCCTACATTTGTTGCCATTTGCTAAAACTTGAATTGTGGGAAAAGCCAATGTAGGAAATTTGAGAGGCCATGGTCCATGGTGATCTGTGAAAGGGGGCTGGAAGGAGAGATGTCAGAACTGTATGACAGTGTGCCTGCAGTGAGGATGGGCTTGGTCACAACACAAAGCTGAAGTTCTAACTTCACGGAGCTCTTTTCTCTCACCCACATTGGAATCAAATAAAGGATGCTTTACTGCAGGATTACACCTCCTGGGTATGGTAGTGAACAAAGACAACACAGAAGAAATTGCTTGAAATATGCTTTATTTTTAATAATGAGCAACTGTGGCAAAACAATTCAACAATTCAAATGCTGGGACCAGTTGTAAAAAAAACAAAAGTGAACACACTGTTTGGAATTAAAAACTAGGTTGACCACATCCAACAAGATCATTACAGACACTGTTTCCAGTCCTTGACTTTCTGTGATATGTTGGCGTATTCTGGGAGTTGTAGTCTTTGTTTTGCTTCTGATGAGCTATATAAGCTAACACACCTGGAATGAATGATTTGTAGATGAAAAGTTCAGGATTGGTGACAGTGTCCATAATGACCTAGAGTGCAGATAGTATGATGAAACAAATCAACCAACAGCACGGTTCAAAGGGGAGGAGAGTGTCAGTTAAGTAATTCCCCCAGGTGTAAGCAGAGATGCTTAGTGTCAATTTCCTGGCCTTAACACATGCACTACAGTTCATCAAGAGAGAATGGCAGGGCAAAGAGAACAGCCAGGCATTGGGTGGATAATGGAAAGAAATATTAACAAGTGAAAAGCTCTAATATAGAATATCTGTGGAACATAGGTGGTCAAGTGAATGGTGAATCGGCACTTTGGCAATTTTTGTAAGATTATATATGATAAAAATTGCAACAAGACACCATCTTAATTTTATGAGAAAACGTGTCCAATTTTTAGGAGCAGTTTAAAATCAGATGCTCATTGCAAGGTCTTAGTTTTCAGAGTTAACCTGCCAATGTAATGTATACACTGTGCTAAATCATAGATATTTTAATATATTTGTGAACATTAACAGCGTGCAAGACTTGAAAACTATTTGATCATCCAGGTAGAACTGCAAGTTTCACAAAAGATCCATGACAGATCCCATTTCACCAATGGTGCAAGTGTTTGAGTTGCGTCTGATCTTTGCATATCCCTGGTCGCCCCAGTAATGTCCCCAGCTGAAAATAGAAAAGAGAGAAAACAATTAAATAAGGAGTGAAGTTGCAAGACAAACTAAACAGACACAACAGAAAGAACATAACACATCAAGAGAAAAGAGAAATGCAAATCCTCAGTAACAAAGAGAAGCAAAGGAATCAACAGTAATGTGCAGCAGATTATTCATAAAATTCTGCACTTCACAAAGTATCTTTCGAGGCTGAATAAATGTTTGAGAGTTAAACAACAAGTGAGAGATGCAAGGAAGAATGAATGAACAAACTGATGGAAAAGATTAAGGCCCTCATTATGATGTTGGTCGGAAAGGCTCCGAACGACAGTCGGAATCTCCTAAACAATCTCAGAACCTATGTTTCCGACTGTCTCGGAAACATTTCCAACTGACCGATTACGATGGAAAGATAACCTTTCGGTCATTCCGAATCGGTTCCTACTGGCATTCGGAGACTCCGAGTAGGTCAGAGCCGGATCGTACAGCTCTACGAACCGCGTTTCCGACCGACGTATTATGATGTCGAAATTTGACAGCCTTTCCGAATCGGTCTGTCCAACACAGAATGGATAACGGAAACTGACTTTGGGGGCCCATAGCAGGCCCCCCTTCACCCTGGGGTACCCATGGGACCACCCTTTAAAACCATGCACAGTGTGGAAGGCATAGGGTGCTTGCGACAGGGTGCACGTTTTTCCGCAACCACCCCTGTTTTCAATGGGAGCCTGTGTTGTCGGTAGGAACACAAGCTCCCATTGAAGTCAATGGGAGAATTTGTGAACGTTGTTAGGAAACATTGTAATTGATCGGTGGGACTCGCTGAACGCGAATCGGTCGGAACCGATTCCAACAAGGAGTCGGTCGGATTGCTTTCCGACCGACATCGTAATGAGGACCTAAATGTACATTTTTTTTTTAAATTGTGCTCTATGGCTTGATTGCAAGCTGCCTGGGTAATTGGTGTGATTTTTATCGAGTCTGGATTTATTGGGTGTAATTAATAGCACCCAGTTACCATTTATAGGGGAATAAGACAGGGATTTTGGTGCTCACCGCATCAAAATCAGTATGTTCCGGTCGATATCATGGATTTTTTCTCTGATAAATATCAGCAGGTTTGACCTACTGATATTTATCACAAAAACTCATAAATGTCATATGTTTGACAACAGGACTTAATTGATTGGGCCGTGTATTGAGGTTCTATGTGAATTGAGTAAATGTGTGTGAGTTACAGAGGGAGCAAGAGGGTGAAATACCCAAGAAATTAATTGGAAGGAATGAGCAAATTAAAAAAAACAAATATTAGGAAAGTTGTTATGTGAAGATAAACAAAAGATTGAGAATATTCAAGGCAAAAAATAACAAATTATAAGAGAGCATTGGCAATGCCAGTAGGTCTCAGCTCTAAAAGTCTGAGCTTTTGACCTTACTAATGTTTTTTACCAGTTGCATGCGAACCATAAGTCTTGTGCACACATAGGCAGAAATTTTGTAATGTACTTTCTATGACAGAAAATTCATTCCATAATGGTCATAATGCATATGCATGCATGCACACACATGTGTTGTGCTGCATGCCATTTTAGTTGGTGCCATGATGCATTTTTAATTGGCTGGTTAGGACAGTAAAGTTGAATGGAAAAAAAAAGAGAAAAACAAATCCGTGCATAAAAAGGAAGCAAGGGCTCCAGAGACACTTTGCAAGTGCTGGGACCTTGTGAAAATGTAAACGTGGGATGGGAAGTGAGGCAGGGAGTATCAGGAAGCGGGGTAAGGAGTAAAATGGGAAGATAAAGGGAGGAGGCATAGGGAAAAGATGGGGATACAAGGAAACACTTGCACTCCCCTGGATAGCTAAATAAAAAATTGCTCCCTTCCTTGCTCAGCTCCGCCTGATAACTGCTGCCCCCGAGCTCCCTGCTGCTGACCATCTGGCCGTTGGGTCAATCGTTCGAGGCCCTCTTCCACCCACAGGCACACGCCTGCGCCTCATCCCTAGTGATCTGTGGTAGAGAGTCTCTTCTCTGCTGCTGGGTTTCCCTCTTTTTCTGCAAACCTCAGAATCTTTTCTGTCCTTTCACAGTATTTTGCACTTTTTCCTTTTTCTTTCCTTTGGCACCTATTTCAACCTTTTCACCTTTTTTGCTGCTTTTGTCGCTTCCTCTGTGATCCCCGCAGCCCTGCCCCCCTCCAGTACAACTTTCCTGCTCCCTATCTCCTGCCTCCCAACTGTCCAGCCCCCAGCACACAACTTAATGTTGGCCGCATCGCTGGCATGGAGAAGACGCACCAAAGGTAAACCTGTCTGCGCCCGACTGATCCTGGACCACACCCACCACCACGGATCCTGGATCTCAGACCTTTCACTGATTCAGCGCCAGCACCCTTCTTGTCCTCAACACCAGACGCCATGCTACCTGCCAACTTGTGTAATGAAAGGACACCCAAGGACTTTTCTCCTGCCAAAACTGCAGCTACACCCTCGCCCACCTCCACTCTTCAGCACCTCCCACCGCCCAGCTGACCCACAGTGTATCCGACCGGCTCAGCTGCATCCTTCTCAACATGCGCTACCTCCACAAACATGCCACAGAAATCTGGGACCTCCTTGACTCTGTCCCTGCTGACATCGCCTTCCTCACTGAAACTTGGACAAACCCCAGTTCTGGCCTGGACATGGCCACAGCCATCCCTGACGGCCACAAGATCACCTGCAAGGACTGCACCAACTGACCAAGAGGAGATATCGCCATCGTCCACAAAAACACCCACTCAGACGACCCAACCACAACCATGGAACACCTCCATTCCAGATCCAGACCAACCCACCCTCTGCAGCACCCTCATCTACATAACTCCTGGCCTCTGCCCGCCCTTCACTGAAGCCATCATCGACTTCATCGCACCCCAGGCTCTCGCATCCACTGATTACATCCTACTTGGCGACCTCAACTTTCACCTGGACAACCCCAACAACCAGAACATAACATCCCTGCTGGAGAACCTCGCCAATGTAGGACTAAAGCAGCTAGTCACCTCTACAACAAATGCAGCAGGACACAAGCTCGACCCCGTCCTCGCAGCCAGCAAAAACATCATCTACAGCCAAACCTCTGAACTCCTCTGGACTGACCACCACTGCGTGTACTTCGCCTTCACCAAACTCACCATACACCACCCCACTCAACGCCCCCCTTCCGTAGCTGGAACAAAGTCACCAAAACACACCGCCAACATCCACAGATGCTAATACCTCAGCATGGAACCTGCACCGATTGATCTCCAACTGTTCCAACACTCTGGCACCCCTCAAGAAGGCACCATGCAAGTAACACTCCAAGAAAGCCAGTTGGTTTACTCCCGCCCTCCACCCCCTCCTCAAAACCACAAAGAAAATGTCCCTCCAAGACAGAATTAATGGCAGTGCACACAACAGCACAGTATACTTCGCAATTGTCAACAGCGAGACCGCAGACGTCCCACCCTCCCAAGACCTCTGCAACAACTCGGTACCTTCTTCCACCACAAGATCAGGCAGATCACGACCGCTTCGACACCCAAGACCCTCCCGCCACTCCCTGCATGGCCCAACGCCTATGCACCCCAACAGATCCTACTCAACTGGACCCCGCTCACTAAAGACGGCACAGCACACTCAAGACCATGGAGAGCATCCACTCCAGAAGTCACTCGGACCCATGCTCGCACCACATCTTCCATAGATCCACCACCTCCATCGCCCCAAGCTACGCCATACCATCAACTGCTCCATCGAGACCGCCACCTTCTCCGATGACTGGAACCACACCAAGATCAACCCCCGCTGATGAAGCCTTCTGCCGGGGCGACAGACCACAAGAACTACAGACCCATCTCCTTGCTCCTCTTCCCAGCCAAGTTCATCAAGAAGGTCATCAACACCCAACTCTCTGAGTTCATCGAAGACAACCACTTCCTGGACATCTCCCAATCTAGCTTCTGAAGCAACCACAGCACCAGACCACTCTCCTGGCTGTCACCAATAACATCGGCTCCATACTTGACCAGGGTGAAACAGCAGCTCCCACCCTTCTGGACCTCTCGGCCTCCTTCGACACCGTCTCCTACCACACCCTTATCACGAGTCTCCACAACGCCGACATCCACAACAAGGCCCTGGACTGGATCCATTCCTTCCTCATCAGTTGAGCACAGTGAGTCAGACTACCACAGTTCCTCTCAGAACCCACACAGACCAGCTGCAGAGTGCCCCAGGGCACCTCCCTGAGTCCTACCCTCTTCAACGTCTACATGGCCTCACTCCCAGTCATCATCAGGAACCATGGACTCAACATTGTCTCATACGCCGACGACATCCAGCTGATCCTCCCCCTCACCAACAAACCCACAGCCACCAGAATGAACTTCCACAGCGAGATGAAGGCTTTTGCCACCTGGACAGTTGGCTCAAAGACTGTAGTCCTCATCCTGGGACCCATCCCCTCAGCGTGGGATGACTCCTGGTGGCCCACCGACTAGGATACCCCCACGGACCACGCACAAAACCTCGGCATCATATTAGATTCCTCAATCACAATGAACTACCAGATAAACGCCGTCTCCTCATCATGCTTCTACATGTTTCACCTGTTTCGCAAGACCTTCAGATGGATCCCCACAGAATCCAGCAATACGGTCACCCCCGCACTCATCAGAAGCAGACTCTACAACGGCAACACACCCTAAGCTGGCATCACCCAGAAACTAGAGAACATTCAAAACGCTGCAGCCAGACTGGTCTTCAACATCCCCCGCCACAGCCACATCACTGAACACCTTCAAGAACTCCACTGGCTTCCAGTCAACAAAAGAATCACTTTCAAGCTCCTCACACATATCTACAAAGCCCTCCACAACGCAGGACCAGCATATCTGAACCACCACCTCTCATTCCACATACCCACCAGACACTGCTGCTCCGCCCAACTGGCTCTGGTCACCGTCCCACGGATCCGCAAGACCAGAACCGGAGAAAGATCCTTCTCCTACCTCGTCACCAAGACCGAGAACACCCTGCCTCTTCACTTCAGGTAATCCCCATCGCTGACCCAATTCAGGAAGGACCTCAAGGCCTGGCTCTTTGACTAACCCTAGCGCTCAGACAGATGTGCAGCCCCCCTTTCCCCTCCTCTCAGCATCTTGAGACCCTCACAGGTGAGTAGCCATGCTTTACAATCCCTGATTGATTGACTGATTGAGTGTATGCCAAACAAGTTGGAACTGAGGGTGAAAACATAAAAGTAATAGAGAAAGACAACATTGAAAATAGGAACAAAGGAAAAGCATGGGAGATAAAGGGTGTGAAGCAATGCCATTTCTACTTACTTTATGTCAGAAAAGAGAAAGTAAGACTATTTGAAGAATTATTTGAGAGAAAGACCACGCCAAAAACCATAAATTAAAAAGAAAAAGTAGAAAAAATGAAAGCATAAACAAAACAAAAGTAGTTACACTAAGGGAATGGAAAGCACAAATGCAAAAATGCAATCAATGTGTACTTTTACAATCCATAGTCTAATAATGGCCACCAATATGCCAGGGTCAGTAACATTGTGAGACATTGGCTCCAGAAATTCAATGATGTCCAGAGAATGCCATGAACCGCCAGCATTATGCCGGCATGGGCATCATCATTCTAAGAATGCCACAATAGGCCAAGGATGCCAAGCACTTCTTAGGTGATTGGCACCTTCATGTAAGAGATGGTTTCCACAATGGATTATTCAGATGCCGTTGGCCATCAGAGATCAGGTGACCTCTAGAGGAGGCCACTGCATGGTCAGAGGATCGCACGAATCATCATCCTCACACTGTTTGTCTCTGTCTGTCTGTCTGTCTGTCTCTCTCTCTCTCTCTCATGCACACACACACACACACACATACACACAACATACTGTCAATACACACACAAGTCTTGCAACTGCAAACGGACACTGAAACACATACACATGCACACAGTCACTGACAAACACACAGGGACATATGCAAATAGGCCCACACATGAGCGCCCTAAACCAATCATGCGTGGACAACCTTAAAATGATCTCCTGCAGAAATCATTTCCTTTAGCTTAGCTGCCTCCTTTACTTTCCTCTGCACCCTGCTCTAGCAATAGGGAAATGCATTAAAAAACAAGCATTGGCAAAGCCAATAGTTTTCACTAATGCAAAATCTATTGGCTTTGTTAATGTTTTGTTTACATGCTACACAGCAGCACGAACTGCTATGCAACATGGCTTAAATTTAAAAATATGGATAAAATGCATGCCAAATACAAATAAAATGATTTAAATAACCCGTAAACATGGTTCTCACAGACTATGTGAGGAGTGACCATCGAGAAACTCGGAGGAAGCCCAGCATTTTGATGAACATGCTAAGACAGTAAGATTGGATGCAAGTGGCTAAGCTGGTAAAAAAATGTTTACAAAAAATCAAGAGTTAGGGAGTGAAGGAACGAGTCGCGAATGGAAAGAGTCCATATGAAGAAAGAGAATAAACACAAAGCAAAATACAGAATTAAAGAAAATATTGATTTCAAGTGTGCAAAGGAAATAACTGGTTAGAGAAGAGGGACTGAAAAGAGAATTGGCCACAGAAACATATATATAGGTTAATTTTAGTTTGAAAAAACTTGGCTTGAGGTAAAAAATAGAAAATAGATCTTCATGTTTAGAAAAAAACACTAGCTAAAGAAAGAGTAGCGATGTGGCTTGCACATCCCTGTGCAGTTGAAAGTACCCTCAACATATAGTCATTTTTACAGGTATAAGTAATGCTAAGTCTAGATAGTGGATGATAAAGGACAAAAAAAGGAGCTAGATGATTGTTGATGCTCAGCCCACGTCCTTCTGCCAACATCAACCTACGAGAACCAAGAGCAGGTACATACTATGATCTCACGGATGCAGCCAAGAGGTTGTCCAAGACACCACCAACACAACATACACACGCTCAATCACAGCATGCCACACAAAGGCAGGAGGAAAAGTGGGAAATACACCCTACCTGTTCTTAATGATCCAGTAGCCTTCGTGTTCTTCTTCTCCGTATCCCACAATTATGATGGCGTGATTGGCATCTGGACAATCTTCTTCCTCATAAATTCCTGTATGGTGACATAAGTCAGCAAAGTGAGCTTTTGGATGAGCATCCATGTCAGCTAGGCACCACTCGAGGTCAACAAGCGGAACTAGCAAGAGCTAAAGGCACACCTTCCTTTAAAATAGCATTAGATAGATCCATAAACTCACAGGGTTGACAAATAAAGTCACAAATCTGCAGGTTTACTGTTGGTGGAGGTTTAGGAATTCTCAAAGGTTCTCCACAAGTGTAAACAAAAATATTTTTGTAGGATATGGGGTTACTGGTTGAGAGGGGTGAAAACCTTCTCAAGCAGCAACCACAAATTCTGTCAGCATTAAAAACAAGCAAAATCTAAGCAAACTGTGCTCAACTCTCTAGTAACTTTGCACAAAAGCAGTCAGGCTTACCTTAGAGGAAATGTGTAAAGTATTTATTCAGCAGACAAACAGTAATAAAGTGAAAACACTACACAAGAAAAATCCCACACCAATTTAGAATAAGAGACTAACATTTAATAAATGATTTGACACTAAAATGGCAAATATCCAATTAGTAGAACCGGTGCTATACAATTTTAAAGGTTTACGTAAAAATAGTACTTAGAAGCACCAAGCGCCAACAGTGGTTATCTGGTTGCAGCATACTGGGACAAAGTCACAAGTTCAGGCCAGCAATGATGGAGCATGATCAGGCTACAGGGACCAAGTTAGGCCCGCTGAACAAAGTACCTTAAATCCTGGCTGTGGAGCATTGCGAGGTCCCGGTTCATGGATGCATCATGCAGCAGCAGATCCGAGGAGCTGAGAAGCTGTGATGCGAGGCCCTGTGTTGAGGATGTGTTGGGTTGCAGTGATTCTGATGGTTTGTGAGGCTGCGATGCTACGTCCTTCGTTGAAGATGCGTCACATTGAGGATGTGTGACACACTGGCATTCCCCAGGAGC
Organism: Calotriton arnoldi; assembly: GCA_963921515.1. Lineage (NCBI taxonomy): Eukaryota > Metazoa > Chordata > Amphibia > Caudata > Salamandridae > Calotriton > Calotriton arnoldi. The sequence continues at coordinate 45,871 of CAWUFW010023919.1, read as the reverse complement.
TTGAGGTCCTGAGTTGTGAATGCGTTTCACAGCAGCGTTTCTGACGTAGAACTGCAAGACAATGTGGGGTGCTGCGTTGTTTCTGCTAGGACCACAGCTAGGCTAGCAGACCACCTTCAGGCCCACTTCCAAGTGTCCAGGACTGGAGTGGCACCACTTTCGGGGCAGGACTCATAGCAGGCAGAGTCCAAGTGCAGGGATCAAGGTGGTTCTAGACTTTTCTGTCCCTGAGTCTCTGATCAGGAGGCCAATGAACAAGCCCTTGAGCCACTCTGGTGGTCCTGGGTTCAAGATGCAGTTCCAACCCTTCTCACTCAGGCAGCGGGACATCAGAGTAACAGGGAAGCAGAGTAGTAGTCCATCGTGCAGCAGAGCAGCACAGCAGTCCTTCTTAGGAGTCTCATACAGGCCCTGATGTGTCCTGAAGAGAGTTCAGTATGTTTACCTGTTACCCGCTTTGAAGTAGGAGAAACCTCTGGATTCCTCCCCCTACAGGTCTGTCTGGAATTTCTCACCTTCCTGCCCTGGCACCAGCTTATCTGGGGGCGCAAAGACTAGTGTGAAACTCTAGTGAGTTTGCTGAGGCAGAGTTTTATGATGTCCAAATTTGTTAGGTGACAACTCTGTCTCCCTATCAAGTCAGAGATGTCCTTCCTGCCAACAGCTATTCCCCCATTGTCTCACCGTCTGGGAGTAATAGACAAATGCCAACCGCCAGCTACACCTAGTCATGTGACACAGGATACAGGCTGCAAGCACCAAATGGTTTAGACGAGAAAATGCCCACTTTCTAAAAGTGCCATTTCAGAACTGTGACTTAAAATCCAATTTAACCATTAAATATGGTTTTAAATTGCAATTCTTAAGAGACCAAACTCAACTTTCCTACTTGCTCCCAATTGAAAGCTATCACGTATTACATGTAATAAGGTAACCCAATGTTATCCTAGAGGCAGGCCTTAAAATAGTGAAAAACTAATTTAAGAGTATTTCACTACTGCTACAACATGTAAAAGTTAAACATACATGCCCAACTTTTTAATACACTGAACCCTGCACTATGGAATATTTAGGGCCTACCCTAGGCGTGACTTATGCATTAAAAGGAAGATTTAGGCCTGGCAAAAGATTTATTTTACCAGATTTAAAACTGCACACACAGCCTGCAATGGCTTTTAAAAGGCTACTTAAGTGGGTTAAACAATAAGTGCTGCAGGCACACTAGTAGCATTTAATTTACAGCCCCTGGGTACATGTAGTACCACTTTACTATGGACTTCCAAGTAAATTGAATGTGCCAGTAGAGAAAGCACAAACAGCTTGGCAATGGTTAGCAGCGGTAAAGTGTGCGGAGTCCTAAGCCTAGCAAAAACGAAGTCAGCAAAAACAGAATTGAAGGCAACCGCGCATAGGATGTCAGGTCCAATAATTATTATTTGGGAGACGGGTGACCACCCTTTCAAAAAATATTCACAACTCTTGTCAGGGTGAACTCTGAATATCACTAAATTAACTTGATTTCAACGCCCTGGTAGCGATGGCACAGAGCTGAGAGGCTTAATTTAGGGAAATGTGTAAAGTATTTCTGCAATACCAAAACAGTAACAAAGTCAAAACAGCAATCAATAAAAATCCCAAACTTAATTAGAAAAACACATTACATTTTAATAAATGAAACCAAAATGAAAAATCCAATAAAGGGACCCAGAGATATGAATTGTTACATATTTAAGGTAAAATAGTGTCAAAAACCACAAAGCTCCAATAGTACCCAGTAGTCGTGGCAGATCGGCACCTAGGTGCAATTTCAGGGTCTACATGATGGAGCGCAGATTGGTTGGTGCCAGAGGTTTTATCTTGGGACTTAGTCTCAAAAATAGAAGTCAGAGTCATTCTGCGGGGCAAATCAGCAGACAGTCTGAGGAAGTCTTTATGAAGTCGGATAGGCTTTGCCCACTGATGCCATTGGTTTAGGCAGGAAAGCCCTCAACTGGAAAATTACATGTTTGTTCCCAGTCCCACCAGCAGCAGAATTTTGGAGCCTTTACCCAGTCAAGATTTCTACTTTCACACTTATGGGCTTATTCAAAAGTCCCTTATGCCACAGGTGCGACACTTTTTTTGACGCACTGGCAGTGCAGTGTGCTGGTCTATATTTACATGGCCATGCAAAGCAATCCTGCATGGCTTTTCATCGACTTATAAATATGGCCCCTTTTCATGAATCACTTTGCAAGAAAGGGGCGTGCTATGGGTGTTGCTGTGGGTGTTCCCACGCAACACCCATGGATTCTGCCACATTCACAGATTTACAACATTTCGTAAAACTGAGAATGTGTCAGAATCCGATGCCTCCCCAGGGGAGGCGTAAGGAGTCGCAACAAGGAGAAATAATTTTGTTTCTCATTGTTTTTTCCTCTTTCTATGTGTGCTGCAGAAAGCCTCTTGTGATTGTTTTTGTGCAGGAAGGTGTTCCTTCCAGCACAAAAAAAGTCATCCCCACAATGCAGGCACCCTTGTACCATCGTGCAAGGGTGGCTGCGTTGGTGCATGGCAGCCAATTGTGCGCCAGCACAGGGAAAAGCACAGGGATACATCATATTGTTTTTAATATAACACATCCCTGTGTTTTTAAAATGACGCAGCTTGGCACAGCAAAGTGGCTTGCGGCGCCGAGTTGTGTCATTTTGCTGTAATTAAGGCCCTTAGTCTCTTTTTCGGTGCTTGTTCCTCCAGTGGGCTGTGTCCGAAGTGGGCTCCATGTGGCAGGATACGTTCTTGCCAGGGACCCGCTGAATCGGGCTTTCTGCTGCAGAGAAGCTCTGACCAGGAGAATACTGCTTTCTAAGCCCAGCAAGATTGTGCCATGTGCAGATAGGCTGGGGTGGTTTGCCCCAGTTCTCTGGAGGCCTTTAATTGCAAAACATTTCTAAGTCCTAGGCTTTCATGGGTGATAGTAGAAGTACCATCAGGAAGAAGCCTTGGGTTCCAGCATCTCAGGAACAGCAGTAGGGAGTCAAGTCTCACTCCAGCCGAGGCCACTAGCCGGTTCAAGATCAGCTTCAGTTGGTACTGGTTAGTTGGGTACATCAGGAAAAGGGCCACTTGCAGCTTGTTGTGGCTACACAGGAGGGCAGCCAACTGACCCTTGCAGTTCATTACTTTGTTCTGGGTACAAAGAGGCAGGTCCATTCCTTCAGGACTCCTCTCAGGTCACACACATCACATCCAGTCCTCTTCTATTCTTTCTCAGGTCCAGAAAGTGTTCTGATGAGGGTGCCTGTGGATGCCACATTTGACACTTTATGTCAGGCACTAGCTAGTGGGTGGGGGGGACTTTTGGCCCCTCCCTAACCAATGGGGTAAAAATTCCCTACGTTTGCAGCAGTTCGCAGCAGTTCCTGTCTGCCCCACTGCAAACAATCCCGCATTGCCCCTTACTGTGAAAATCCAAGATGAAGAAGTGCTTCTCCCCTTGCGCAGCTCCTGTGTGCCCACCCAGAGGAGTGGCCAGGGTAACAAGCAGTCCCTCCTTTGTGGTCACCCCAAACCACTTTGGACAGCTTTCCCACACTGGGGTTGGTGCCTGACTGATTAGAAGGACATAAGTCATGAATCACTTAAAATCCAGGTGTCACTTAATATTTACTTGTGGCAGGGGAGACCCCTGTGAAGTATATTGGGGTCCTGGGCCCACACCACCTGCCTCCTCCTCTGCAGCCAATGTCAAAAGCTGCAAGCTCAGAGTAACGCTGGCTCATCCTCATGTTTTCTTCACCTTAAAAAGTTATGCAAAAATCTCCCTTTCTGCCAGACCATCTTCAGACACAAGTAGTTTCAGCTTGTAGCTTCTCCAGACAGTTCAGTGAGATGCTCTCTTCTAACTCTCAACTAGTGAATTTTATTTCATATTTTAAAATCTCAAGATCTGGTGGTTGTGCTGTTCCCCCACTTGGTCCTCAACTTTGGAATGAACTCCTTCTGGGTATCGAGTCCATTACATCTCATCAGTGCCTTAGAACGGTTCTGGAAATATTTTGTTTTGTTAATTGAAAACACAAAAACTAGTAACTTCAGGAGTGTTTCTGACATTTAAAACCATCCCTATCCTAGGATGCCTACTTCCAACCCAGGAGTAGGTTTACGCATACAGAGTATTAAACCATCATGTGTGTAACACGACGTATATCTAAAACTCTTTATGAGTGAAAATTTAGATTTTGTGCATGCCACACTTGGATTCACAGTGGTGAATTAATTTCACGCTTGTAAAAAACAAAGGAAACACTGCTTTTATGTTATAGAAATTCTTACAGAGCCCAGGGTGTTTCTTAGCACAAATCCACTACACAATGGGAGGAGGGTGGGCAAGAAGGCCTCTTCAATTATTTGCAGCAAGATGAGAAGAGAAAGGTTTTCAAAGAAGTCATGAAAGTGAGTAGGTTCATCATCATTTGGAGAGAAATAGGGAGATGACAAAATGTCCAGACAGATAAGTCCCTCCTCATTGACTTCAAAGTTCAGGGGTCAGCAGTATCTGCTGATCCGCTGAGTGGCTATTTTGAAGTTCTGAGTGCTGTGAGGAAGTCACTTGGCTGAGGACGAGGGGCCCTTACCACAGAAAGAGTGGTGCTAAATGCGTTTGTCATTCAACACAATGCAAGCATTCGCTTGGAGCTAATGCAAGGACCATGGCAGAGGAGTAATAGGGTCAAATGTGTGGGCTCCACCAAGAAGGCAAGCATCAGCATTTTGGGGTGCTTTAAAAACACAAAGGGGCAGATTTACAAGAAAGTGACTCATCTGTAGAGATGCGTCCCTTTCCATGCGCCACCCTGAGAAGCCTTTGTGCCACCATGGATGTGCTGTATTTACAATACAGCGCACCATGGCGCAAGGATTGACAGATGTGTCAGAAATTCTGATGCATCTGTTGGGGCAAAAGTCACGCATTTCTGGAGTCGTGTCGCAAGCACGATGCAACTCCAGCAATGCATTCTGAGGCCTATTCCCACCTCACTGCGTCACTTCTTACGCCTGCTTCAAGAAGGCGTAAGGTTTTTACGCAGTGTCATCCTAGAAGTGACACAGTAAAATCTTATAGATTTCACTGCATCACTTTTACGAGGATTTCCTGCATGGGAACGCCAACCCTGCATACATTATACCTGACACAGGTATAATGTGACGCAGGGCCTTACAATGTGACGGATCTCCCTAGATGCATCACGTTGTAAATTGGGCACGTTGTAAATTGCCAACAAGCAAGAAATGCAAGATTTAGGTCTGCCACATCCTGGTCCGCATAGATGTTGATGTTGCAACACATTAAGTGAATGAAATGGGAAAGTGGCTTGACATCAATTTTAAATGTCAATCTACAAACAAGCATTTGCAATGCAATAGGTCTCTTATTTGTTAAAGTTAGAGCTGTTTGCGTCAAAAATAACAATGTTTTTTTACTTTTGTTTTTTTATTTGCAGTGGGGTTATTATATTTGCATAGCACTATTGCCAATGGTATAAAAAAGCGAAAGTAAAAAAATTGTCATTTTCAACACCAACAGCTCTAACTTTAACAAATGCAAGACTGATTACATTGCAAATGCAATCAGTCTTGCATTTGTTGGAGTTGGAGTTATCGGAATTGTAAATGCCATTGTTTTTTACCTATCCATGTTGCAGGGTGCAGGACCATATGTGGCCAAAAGAGGTCCAGTGGGACCTTTTTTGGCCACATATGGTACTGCACCCGGCAGAAGATATGGTAAATCCGCCCTACCCTTAATGCATTGCATGCAAGACAGTACCACAAGTGCATTCAAATAGCTATGTCCATATATACAATTAGTAGCTTTGAAATGTGACAAAATAATTATTATATTAATTCCAGAGTAGGTTGTACTCTGTGTGGAGCTGATGAAGGGAAAATTATAGAAGGTCTCATTGAAATGTGAGATGTGCTAGTGAGTAAAGTAACCACTGCCAGCTTAGTTTAGGACCAAGCGGGTGTCCTGACAGAAGCCCTTTAAGAAAATAGTGCTCTGAGGCTGTAATTAAAATCTAGGGAGTAACAACATATGTAACAGGGGGGTGTCCTGATGGGAGGCTACAAGAATAGACAAGTCGTTACCAAGGAGGGACTACCTAGCCGATTGACCAATGAAAAGCCACCATTTACAAAGGACAGGGACAGGAGCCAATTAAAAGGATGGGGGGAAAGTGGGCAGAGCTTTATGACCATATCCTGAATACAGAATGTCTCAAAGAGACAGCGCAAGTGCTGCCTAGGCGAGACCCAAACAGGGGCTAACCATGCTCACTTATGTCGCACATCTGCATACCCTTGCTACTTAGGGCATCAAACACACAGAAGGTGATGGGAGGAATGATTGTAATTTTTCTAACTACTGGTAGTGGGAAGTGTGTGCCCAGACGTGGGTCCAGTGTTTACTTTGGCTCTGAAACCAAGCTACCCCCAACTGATTGGGGTGAAACCAATATTGTGTGCCACTCCTACGTACTGTGAGATGGACGTTTGTGCATGGCCACAACCTGACATGATTGTCGGCATTCACAAACCTCCATGGCTTAGCAATAATATTCAAGCATGGGGTAATTAATATTCTGCTGGAATAAATGGATTTACAAGTGCAAATTGACTTGAAGTACCCGTTTCACAAAAGCTCGTCCTGGTAAATCCAACCATTTGTGTTCATAATTCTGACCTGCGAGCACAAATGGTTTTGTGAACAGGGCCGTACCTTTTTGGTGATGATGGGTAGAGTGTTTTTTAACTCTTGGTAGTACCTTTCTGTTGGCAGGTATCCTTTGTGAGTGAAGGGGACATTCAAAGATGGCAGCGGAGTGGAATGAACTTGCCATTACCTTCACTGTAGTAGAAGAAGGTGTCCGTCACACCGAAGCCCACGGTGATAGGTCCATCATAAGCCACAGCGGCGGCCATGTTGTCTTCGCCACTCAGTTCATAGAACTTGGACATGTTCATTGGGACTGTCTTCGATTGTCTCAAGCGACAGTCTCCACCCTGAAAAGAGATGTAGAGGATCACACAGTGTGGCTCTGGCATCATGATCCTGATGACATTATCAAGTAGAGTTATCCACTTATGTTTTGTTTAAGATACTAGACTGCTACTTTCAGACAAATTATGCGTCATGTTGAAAATTATTATAGAAAGCACTGCTAAACAAATATGCACATGAATGAAGAGATTTGAATGCAAATAGAGCACTTAAGTTAGCAAAGCCTGTACCAGATAAGATAAACTTACTAAATGCATAACACTGTGTCAGGTCGCATCAAGTAATTTGAGAAGAAAGACTAGAGGGCTAGCTGATAACAGTACTTTAATGCTGAAATGTCCCCAGCTATTACAATGCTGCTTTTGAGAGCTCTACATACCATCTAGTTCTGATTTGTGAAGTATGTGTGTAACATGTTTACACAATTCTTTTTACAAGTAACCTTTCAGTGAATCTGGCTTTGGGAACTAGTGTGCCTCTCTGGAGAGAACTTCATGACATTGGTGAATTTCCACCTCCATCCTTCATAACTCCATAACATGCCTCGGTGAATGCAAGTCCCTTTAATTTGTGAGGACAGATACAGAGGCATCATGGGATATCAGGTATGTAATCAGGATTAACGATTTGTCCTCGGGTGCCTCGCTGTAACATCCTCCTCTGAAGTCAGGTGAAAATGACGTTCACCAGGAGTCTTTAATTAAGTGATAGTGCAAGGGATAACAATACAGTGCTTACTTATTAAAATAATAAGTGCCAGGGCCCTGACCAGGAGGTCACTGCAGTTTGCACCACCCATTGCCCCTGTCATCGCTTCCAATGATGGTACCAAAACAACTACTAACCGTCTTTTTCGCCTGCAAGTGCAACAGTGCAGATTATTCCAGGTCGCCAAAGCTAAAGGAATGACTGAGGAGGCAGGTATTAGTAATTTTTAAAGTATATTGTATTAATAAACAACCGCTGTTCTGTTCACGTCTAAATTAGATGAGCAGTGCCACCATGTGGCATACTGTCATAAGTGCAGTGTTGACAATTAAGTGCCGGTGCCGAGCACCAGAAACCAATTAAGTGCCAGTGCCAGTGCTGAGCACCTGAAACCAGTGGCTCAAATTAAGCACTGTAACAATATCACCTAATGTGAGAGTAACAACTACTTAAAAATGACATGCTCACAGCACAACACAAAGGGCCTCATTACGACTATGGTGGTCCAATGGACCGCTGTCGTCATGGTGGTGATCCACCTGCCATATTCTGACTGTGGCGGTTGGACCGCCACTGGACACTGCTACCACTGGGGATCCTTGATCCCTCGGCGCTGGCTCAGTAGTCTGAGGCAGCAATATGATGGCGGTGCCGCTGCTGCACTGCCAAGCATATTACAAGTTTCCTCAAGCCACAGTTTTCATGGTGGTGAGCCGCCATGATAAGTGTGGCTTGATGAAATTAAGGGGGCCCTATAGGGCCCCCTGTTGTCTCTGCACCAGGGGATGCATGCCGGGGGCACATGGTGTGCCCCCGGTCTGTATGCACCCCCAGTTCCTGCATGGCAGTGCCTTCCCATTGCGGTGCCTTACTGAGGCTCACATATGTGGCCAGCCGCCGTAGAACCGCCCGACCTGAATTCCAGTCGGAATCCGGCGGGCTGTCTTATTATGGGTATGGCGGGCTTGGAGCAGGGCGCTGGCATGGCGGCACGCTCCAAGACCGCAAAACTCATAATAAGGCCCAAAGTCTTCTAAAATCCCTTTTTGGGAAGAAAGCTAACCAGTAGAAGAAAACAGTGTCAATAAAACCATGAAACGGAGTTTAAAAAATCCACACAGGTCTACAGAGGCTTTAACATTACATGGTAATCAGAAATGGTCTCAAGGATATGGGCCAAAAAGGGTAATAATTTATTTTACTGGCAGTCATTTTGTCAACTATCAGACTGTCAAATCAATGTGAAATGCAAAATCATAGGTAGCTTGGGGCATTTTGGGGAGAACAGAAATGTTTTTGCTCAATATGCTGTCAATCTTTTGGATTACTTGTTTTTGTAAATGTGTTTATTGGCTGTTTTTTTATTTCTTTTACCACAGCAGATGATTCATATGCTCTGTATGGGGTTTTCAATGGACTCCGAAGTGAAAATGTTGAGCAGGCAAACTTCCAATAAAATATACAAATGTATACATTTAAGGGTTACAAAAGCATTAGAAACTACATAAAAACACTAAGGATATTCTTATCACAAAATAAGCAAGTGACTGAGTGAATACTATGCACAAACAATTTTACGGATGTGAAGTTTGATAACAGATGATTATAATGCAATTATATGGTCAAATTGATATAAACCACAAAGTACTTACATATCCTTTGTATTTGTATTTATTAGAGGGCATTATGCCATGCTGGGAAATGTACTTAAAGGCGGAGTATGGAAATCCGCCGCAGCAGCCGCCATCTTCGGAATCGCAGTCGACAAGCTCTTGTTCGCTCATCTCGAACAGTTCCCCGGTCTTTATGCAATAACGAGATTCAAGCGCTCCAACCTATGGGTGTAGAAAACACACATTTAGGACCTGAAGGGATTGCGAAAATTATTTCACCCCAGAAAAATCAATATCCTGCGGTTCAGTACGTGTCTGTTCGATGGTTATCGCCTGTAAAGAGGTTTATTTTTTTATTTTTAGAGTTTTCTATAGCGCGAACAAGACCCAGGGTAGGGTATCAGAGCGCTTTACAAAGAAAGCAGAGTAAATAAAGAACATTTTGCAAAAACAGAGCAAACAAAGTATCAACATATTTTTAACAAGGTTCGGCAGGAGATAGAAACGAAAATGGAGATGATTTGTTCGGAGCAGTATGAACAAGTTCGAGTACGCGTAAGTCATAGAGGCGAAGGTGTCATTAAGGGGAGTGAAGAAACAAGTTTGGAGTCGTAGACTGGTTCAGTGCCTTGCAAGAAAGTGAGAAAGCTGGTGTGAAAGTAAGGCCCCATATGGTGAGGCATGTGCGGAATTAAGGGAGAAATTTGCTCATCAGGAATGATTTTGCTTCCCTTTTGAATAGTGGTGTAGAAGGGATTTTTCTGATGCACGGAGGTAGCGAGTTCCATATTCTTGGTGCCACTCCAGAGAATGCTCTGTCAGACGTTTTTTTCTTGCTGAAACGAGAGGGTTTCAGGAGTAGATTGTTGGAGCTCCTAGAGTGGATCACTGACAAAATATCGATCGCACAAATATCGAGCAGACAAAATATCGTGGACAAAATATCGACTGTCAAAATATCGACTCCCTATCTCCAAACAGGTAAGTACAAAAATATCGAATCCAAAATATCGTCGTTAAAAATATAATTAGTCAAAATATCGAATTTTATAAATCTGTTAAAAGTAATGTAAAATTAATGAAATAATAAATAAAATAAAGTAAAACATACTTAAAATTAATTAAATTACTTTAAAATTACTAAATAATTATTTTAAGTAAAAAAAAATCTACATACATTTTTATTTTTTAATACATACATATATTAACGTAATAATATAAAATAATAATCACTACTTTTAGCGTAGGATAGCAAGAGGGTAACATTTACTATTCCCACTCCAAAGAGTGCGACAGTAAGGAAAGCGTTGGATAGCGTAGAGGTAAAAATTACTATTCCCACTCCAGAGAGTGCAACAGTAGGGAATGCGTTGGATAGCGGGAGGGTAAAAATTACTATTCCCACTCCAGTGAGTGCAACAGTAGGGAAAGCGTTGGATAGCATAGGGGTAAAAATTACTATTCCCACTCCAGTGAGTGCAACAGTAGGGAAACCGATGGATAGCGTAGGGGTAAAATTTACTATTCCCACTTCAGTGAGTGCAACATTAGGGAAAGCGTTGGATAGCGTAGGGGTACAAATTACTATTCCCACTCCAGAGAGTGCAACAGTAGGGAAAGCGTTGGATAGCGTAGGGGTAAAAATTACTATTCCCACTCCAGAGAGTGCAACAGTAGGGAAAGTGTTGGATAGCGGGAGGGTACAAATTACTATTCCCACTGCAGTGAGTGCAACAGTAGGGAAAGCGTTGGATAGCGTAGGAGTAAAAATTACTATTCCCACTCCAGAGAGTGCAACAGTAGGGAAATGGTTGGATAGCTGGAGGGTTAAATTACTATTCCCACTCCAGTGAGTGCAACAGTAGGGAAAGTGTTGGATAGCGTAGGGGTAATAATTACTATTTCCACTCCAGAGAGTGCAACAGTAGGGACAGGGTAGGATAGCGGGATGGTTAAAATTACTATTCCCACTCCAGTGAGTGCAACAGTAGGAAAAGTAATATTTTAATATTTTACTAAAAAATAATTAATTATCAATACTAATAAATATTATTAATAACACTAATTACCAATTACAAAATCTTTAATAATTAATTTATTATAAATAAAATACATATTATTTATTAAAAAATTAATTACCTATTAATAAATCATTAACAACTAATTAATAATCATTACCAGATTTGTATAAATATTTAAATAAATACCAATTAATATTCAATTACCAGTAAATTAAGCATCAATACAAAAAAATATTTTCTATAATTAACTAATTACAATTAAATTACTTCCCCCACATTCCCCTATAAACCCACATCCCGCTACAACTATTTAATTAATAGAAATAACATAATTACCAATAAATCAATTTAAAACAATTAATTACCAATTAATAAAATGTATTTACCAATTAATAATTAATTAACAATAAATTAATTATCAATACCAATTAATATTTATTAATATGTACTTAATTTCAATTAAATTACTTCCCACCCTATTCCCCTATAAACCCACTACCCGCTACGGAATTAAATTACGCAAAAATTAAATAACATAAAATTCAATTGCTTTAAAAAAATTAAACATACATTACAACAACTAATATACACTTTTAACACATATACTAACATACAATACACTTAGAAAAATTCGATATTATTAAAAATTCAATATTTTTTAATGCCTATATTATGTACTTCGATATTTTAACAATCGATATTACTTACCTTAAATTCAATATTTTTAACGACTATATTATGTCCATTCGATATTATGTCCATTCTATATTTTGGGTTCGATATTTTGTCCATTCGATATTTTTTTTTCGATATTATGTCTGTTTACCTCCTAGAGTGTCTGTTTTCTCCAGATAAAGTAAGTTTTTGGGATAGGAACTAGGGGTTATTGTGGTGTAGAGCTTTATGAGTGATGCAAGCCATCTTTAGGTGGATTCTAGCTTCATAGGATAGCCAGTTGAAAGCCTTCAGGTGTGGCGATATGTGTTCAAATTTCCTAGATCCTGTTAGGCGTCTTGCTGCTGCATTGAGCCAGGCTTTTAAAGGGGCTGTTGAGATTTTGGGAAGCCCCGACAGGGTAGTACATCCATACTCCAACCTCGAGATGACTAAAGCTTGAACTGCAGTTTTGAGGTCAGGGTTCTCGATTAATGGTTTCATTTTTCTGAGATAGCTGAGGTGAAAGCTGGCATTTTTAGCCAACAGGTTGATGTGTGTTTGCATGTTAATGTTCTTATCCAGTGTAATTCCAAGTGATTTGGTGGAGTGCACCAGAGGCGACGTGCAATTCAGAGCAGTGATCATCTTGGTCCATTCCTTTATCTCCAGAGAGTTTTTAGGGGGGGAGATTAAAGGAAATTCCGTTTTTTGCAAGTTTAGCTTGAGGAAGTTGGTGGTTAGCCAGTGGATGGTCTTTTCGAGAGTTTGATTCATTATCTTTATCTCTTCAATGAAAGAGATCTTGATGTAAAGTTGAGTGTCGTCCGTGTACATGTGGTAGGATATATTCGCCTGCTGTAGTAGTTCGGTTAGTGGTTCGAAATAAAGGTTGAATAGCACGGGGATAGGGTTGAGCCTTGTGGAACTCCTAGTAGGTTGGGTGAAGAGGGAGAAATTTTTTTGTTCACCATGAACAATTGCGTTCTGTTTTCTAGAAAGGATTCGAACCATTGCAGGACTGTGCCAGATAAACCCATCCTGTTTTCCAGTCTTCTTAGAATTTTGTCGTGATTGACCGTGTCGAAGGCTGATGAGAGGTCGAGCAGGTCTAGTAGGCAGGTTTCATTACGGTCAAGAGCGAGGAGGGCGTCGTCTACTATATGCAGAATGGCTGTTTCTGTGCTATGGCCGGGTCTGAAACCCGATTGGCAGTCGTTCAGTAGTTTGAAATGTGTTGGTTCAGTTGTTGCTGAACACATTTTTCCAGGAATTCAAGAAGAAGGAGAGTCAAGGCTTTGATGCTGAACCCGACGTTACTTTGGACAGGCGGGAGACACATATCCCATATGATTTTATATAGGAACTCGAGAATAAACTAGATCCCCTTAGGATCAAGAGGAGCAACACTAGTACACGGATTTGCGTTTTCGTTTTATACTGTTTTGCTTTTCCATTCGATTTGATTTCATATAAGAATTCTCAAGCTAAGCAAAGATCTCAAAAGTATAACGGAGCCCTGAAGAAGTCCGTATGAGGACGAAACGCATCGGCGATCATTAATTTTAACAACTGAAAAAAGAATAAAGAATTTTTCATACCTACAATCAAAACTCACTAGCGTTTTTTCTTCTCTCTGTTTGGGAAGATTTTGATACACTGTTTACTTGATGCTGTGTTTTCTTGAATATGTGGATTACTAATAAGTTCCACTTACATAATATATCAGCTTGAGTGCTTGGCCACCCTCTGTTACATTTTTCCAGGACTTTGGCTAGCCTGGGAATGTTTGTTATAGGTCGGAAATTATTAGGGTCGGAGGTGTTTGCTGTCGGTTTTTTTAGGATAGGGGTGACTTGACCAGTTTTTAGGCAACCCGGGATGGGACCTTGTGCTAGCGAGGCATTGATGATTTTGGTCCAGAGAGGGGAGATGATATGGTAGATGTGGTGTAGGCAATTTGAGGGGACAGGGTCATTGAAGTCGTTGTTGGGTTTGATTACTGCTAATGTTTTGGTGATGTCACTGAGCTGAGATTGTAAAGTTTGAAAGTAGACCAGTGAGAGATATTTTTGGGCAAAGATAGATCGAGTTGTTTAGGATTTTCAGCTTGTGTGTTCCTTGGGGTGGCTGAGTTAATTGCTGCCGTCCTTAGCTCGAGTTGGAGGGAGTTGGTTTTTGCTGTGAAGAATGAGGAAAATTCTTCACTACCGTGGGGCCGATTCCGATTCAGGCCGGAAATCTCTCCGACCGAGCCGGACCCGGAGAGATTTCCGACCGAATCGGACCCTAGCAGTCCGACCGAACGAGTACGATGCGTTTGCATGCTATCGGACTCGAGTCGGTCAGACTCCCATTGAAGTCAATGGGAGCCGGTCGTACAATGCGTACGTGGGCTCCCATTGACTCACTGGGTGCGAGGCGAACAAGGGCGCCCCCTATAGCGGGTATGCATTGAAGCGGGTTGCGCCGTACACGCACAGGTAGGGGGGACCCGTGGGTCCCCCCTGTGTGCGACTCGCGCGGCTAGGTGTACAGGGGGGTCCGACACGGACCCCCAAAGTACGGCTCTGACTGCTCTTTCGAGCCGGACGGCGCGAGTCGGTCGGACTGCTCGCGGCGCGCATCGTACTTACCTGGCCGGGGAACGTCTCCATTGCGCGGTGCAAGTCGTGTCCGTGCGAGTCGGTCGGAGAGGTTGGGTCTTGCGAACGAGTCGGTCGGCGATTTCGCGTACGTTCGCATCGTACTCGCTCGCCCGGACGCGCGTACGAATCGGTAGGGAAACAGGGCTCCGAATCGGATCCGGTAAAGCCGAATCCGATTCGGAGCCCTACCGGCCGAGATCGGAATCGGCCCCTTTGCTGTGATTTCGAAGTCAAGAGTGCGGTTTTGGCCAATTTGTTAGATTGTTGTTTTAGCATTTCAAAGAGTTTCTTCGGTCTATTTTTGGCATTGTCTAGTTCTGATCTGAAGAAGTCTTTTTTTGATTTTAGAATATTTTTGTTATAGGAGTTTCTAGATTTCCTAAGTAGTTTGAGTTGGAGGGGGGAGGGATGTTGTCCCCATTTTTGTTCGGTTAGTCTTAGTTTATGTCTCTCTTCATTTAGGGCTCCGTTGAACCATGGGTTTTTGTCTTTGTCTGGTATTCTTTTGAGTTTTGGTGGGGCTACTTGGTCAAAGACTTTGGTCATAGTGGAGTTGTAGTAAGCAGTGAGGTCATGGATGTCTGACAAGTTATTGGGAGGAGTGAGAACTTTCTCACAGTGGGAAGCTAAGTTGTTCCAGTTGAGGTTTTTCGTGTCTCTTATCCAGTGTTTAGGCTTGAGTTGCTGCGAGAAAGTTTTCTTTCTAGCGGAGGGAAATTGGAAGGTAATAATGTGATGGTCTGACCAATCGATCGAGATAGATTCAATCATTTTTCCTTTAGAGATGATCTAGTCAAGTGTAGCACCTTTAGAGTGAGTGGGCTTTGAGATGGCTTGGATCAGGGAATGGTCTGCTAGGAAGATTTTGAGGGCGTTGACCTGCTTGTCTAGGGCGTTTTCCCAATGGAGATTAAAGTCGCCAAGGAATATGTCATTGGAACGAAGGGTCGAGTTCGTTGTAATGATTTCCATTAGTTGGTCTGTGAATGCTGCGTTCTTACCTGGGGGATGGTAGAGTGTATGTAGTTTGTGGGAGTGGTCATTTGTGGATTTTATGAAAATCCCTAGGTATTCACAAGAATCCAGGGGTTTGGAGTGAAACTTCGAGATGGAGATGTCGGATCGATGTATGCAGGCTATGCCTCCGCCCTTTTTGTGAGGTCTGTCTAGTCTTATGATGTTGTAATTTGGGGGGACTAGAAGGTCTAGGCATGGCGAAGATGATTCAGTGAGACAAGTTTCTGTGAGGATGGTTATGTCCATTTTCAGGTTTAGGATGAGGTTGGCGATGTCAGTGATGGAGCAAGGACTCGTAGAAAAGAGACTTGCTCGGAAGCAAACCTCTCATTTAACTTCTAACATTGTACTAACTATGTATTGTGAAAATTAATACGCACCAAATTTGACATTAAAGAAAGAGAAGCTTGCCTCCGTGTCTTACTAATAAGTAACTTGAGTAAAGTCCTAAAATGGCCGCTAATGGGGAATCTGTATTGCGCATGCGTCAACTGCATCTATGCAGTATGACGAGCTGTCGCTTGGAGGGAATTTCTTGCGCCTGCGCAGAAGCTATTAAAATGGCTGCTTTGAAGCTCACATGCTTGGCATCTGCTTTGCCGAAACTAAACTAAGCTATATTACTAATGCTAATGCGGGAAGAGTAATAATGATTAAAGGAGAATAGAGTAGAGATAGGTGGTATACAGTGAAACCATTTATTGTTTAAATTAATATATGTTTCTTTGACTTTTCTATTAGTATGCATTTGGGCCTCTCGTAAGAATCCAGAGCCTATAACCCACCTGATCTCCGCACATGCGTGGTGTGAGTAAGCTGGAAGAAGTGATGTGACTCTTGAACACAGTCCAAGGACGAAAAGGATACTTACCTGGGAACCAGTACCAACGTCCTCTCGATGAATGGGACCGGATGATAATTTATACTTTTGTTTCTGATAAGATGTTAATACGGGTGGGAATAAAAAGTTATGAATAAAAATTAAGGGGTGGGATCTTTGAACAATGAACTGAAAGACTAAATTGAAAAATAAGCATGGTGTGATGATCATACCCCTTGCCTGTCCAATCAGAGTTAGTATTTTTCACAATATTGAAACATTAATGGGTGGTACATGAGCAAAGAAAGTATAATTGAGGTAGTCTTAGTTAGTTAGTCAGACGGAGATTTGCTGCAGAGCTCGGGATGCTGTCAGAGTGATGAGCGAATGCTGATGAAGAATCGATTGCAGAACCATCTACCTAAATTTAATTAATTTAGAAGAAGATCGCGGAAGAATCTCGAGGAGGAAAAGAGTGTCAGAGAGGGGTGCTATGCAAGCGTCGGTGCTAGAGAGGTCACCTTCCCAGCTCCTAGGCCAGGGGGTTGGTTTTCACACCATCCTAGGTAAATATATTTTCATGAATGTGCAAATGTACTTTTCTCTCTGTCCTCTCCTTTCCGAGCACCAGTCATTGCAAAGTATTGAATATCTGTTATTGATTAATTAAATTGAATCTTCCTTCCTTTGAATAACGGTGACTGTACTGTATATTGATAGTGGTTTACTTGAAATTAATTTAGATAAAGATTTAAAACTTTCCCGAGTCTGTTGTCATTTAAATAAAGTAAGAAGATTATTTTGAATGTCATTTCACCATCAACTAGTTCAACTAATGGTCCATCGACCAGAGGAAAGAACTTTTTGATCAGTGAAAGATTAGTTGAGGATATGTGGTGACTAATCTTGAAATCTGAGCAAACAGAAATAAATTAAAACTTAAACTCCAGCCGTCGTTACCAGGCTGTGTGAGTGTGTGTTTATGGGCCCAGGTGAGTATAAGGTGTTAGAGTACCTGTTGCTGGTTCACCGCTGGATCAGTTTTCTGGTAGCAGAGCTATGGTTAAATACTGACTAGTTTGGTGATTAGTATTGATTATTGATTATTGATTTATGGTTAACAAAAAGAGTTAGCGTCTTGTTTTATGTTGCCTGGAAAATTCCCGGGGAATGAATAGCGGGTGGTAAATGGAAGCCACACTGCAGTGAGGTTACTCGTCTGTTGGAATAGCACAGAGAAGCTACGCAGGGCTGGCAGTGTTAAATTAGGGACTGTTTCGTATAAAAGATGAGTGTGAGTGAAAGCAAAAGGGTTCACTGGTGAAACTTTGGTCTTATATCACCTAGAAAGGGTAACACTGAAGGAGTAGCACGTTCACTTGAGCTTGAATGAAGAGTAAACAGAGGTTTTTACTTGTAGTGTATGAAGAGTAAGCGGAAGGTTTTGCTCGCAGTGGAAAGAAATAACTATCCTTTGTTTTAGTGGAACAGGCAGAGTAGCAAATGTTTCTATGTCATTATTAACAAAGAATTTAATGAAAAGTATTAAGAAATACATTTTAGTATTACCTTGTGAAGGGAGGGTCAGTCGCCGGAGTTATACTGACGTCACAAAAGGCCGCGCTGGCATTGGTCAGATCACGACCGTGAGCCAGAATTTGATTGGGAGTTTGGATAGAAGCTGCTTTTGGATTGGTTGACGAAAAATTGTATGATTGATTCTCATTTGCCTTTTGGTGCAAGTTGCCCTGACAGAAAATCTCGAGGGTTTACAGATTATTGATTTATGTATTCAGTGCATACAATGTATGGATAAAAGAGAAAAATGGCATTGATAAAGAGAATTAAGAATTTCTTTAAGAAAGACAAGCCAGTATTGACTAGAGAGGGATTTCCTATTCCTCCGCCAAAAACGCCTGCTTCATTTATGATGATGGAGAGAGGATATCATACATGTGTATGGATGGAAAATTGGATGGAATACACAAAGAGTGATGATGTTTTAGCCATTCCGGAACATGGTACATTTAATGGAAGAATTTTGCAGAATTTGAGAATGCGGATGAATGATTTAGATCCGAGACCAAGAATGACGCAGTATGAGGCATTAGAAGAATGGGAAACTGAATCATATGAACGAGAGAAAAACAGGAGTGGAAGATACATGGGTCATTTTCCTAGGTATTTGTGTGAGTCATGTGAGGGTCAGATGAAGCAATGGAAAAGAGCAATGGTATCAGAAGGGTTATATCCAGTTTTAACGGTTGATGAACAGACAGGAGGCAAATGTAAAGAGAAAACGAAACACATGCAAGTAACAGGTTATGGTGAATCAGATGATGACTTTACGGAGGACATTTTAACTAAGAACCCTCTGCCATATCAGGAAGGACCAAGTAGAGTCACCCCAAGTGCACCAGTATTGGGAACACCCTTAATTCCACAAGTTTTACATGATCCATCAGTTAATAGGGTACTTCAAGATAAGGAAAAAGAAGCATTAAATAAAAATAGAGATGAATTAATACAGAAAATAAGCCAATTAAATGTAAACCCAGAAGCATTAACAATACCCGTAACAATAGGTCCTGTCGTTCCATTGTATGGAGACAAAGTAAATTGTCTGAAACCTCAAGCTTTACCGACTCCTTTGAGTAATCCTAGAAAAGAAATTGTAATAATAGATGATCAAGCCAGTGAGTGCAATTCAGTAATTTTGTTAATGGATCTGCCAAAAAGAGAACCAGTAGGTGAAACCCCAAAAAGAGTTACACCCAGTTGTTCAAAAGATGTACGGTCAGTGGTATCCTCGGGGACTAGAAGTTCCACAGCGGTAACTCCAGAAGATTTGGAGAGATGGGCACAGGGAATAGAAAAACAAAGCTCAACCCCAAAGATTCTAGATAGTTACAAACTGAAAGTGGAATTAGAAGAAATGATAGCTTGAAACGTAAGAATAGAAAGATTAAACACTTACAATGAAGAAGAATTGTTGTTTGTATGCACGAGTATAACCAGGAATGCGAGATTGTTTCATGAGAAGTTGACAGAACTTGCCTCTGAGATGGGAGTAGAGATAGGGAGATCAAAGGTGCTACAGAAACCATATCGAGTGGAATTTACTGACAAAGATTTAGAAAATATGAATGTGTCTGGTAGGAAGCTGCAAGTAAAAGAGTTGATGAATATTTTGCAAAAATGGGGAGACCTTGACAAGTGGAGAATAAGGTGGACAAGGAAGAAGGAGGAAGCACAGGCAAAAGAAGCATCTACTGCATATATGTTAAAAGAATCAGGAAAGGTAGAAAGATTGTGTCCTATGAGAGAGGTACCTGGTGGTGGATACGTTCATGTTCCATGGCGTCGACAAGATATTTTGTCATTTACAAACGGTTTCCCTAAACTGAGAGAGAAACCAATTGAATGGTACAAACAGGTTGAAAGGTTTGTGAAGGTTTCGAAGGTTTTGTTGAAAGACTTAGATGGTTTGTTTGATATAGTGGTGCCTACTGATTTATGGACAGAATGTAAGATCACAGTTGATTGGCCAAGGGAAGAGTATCCAAGAGATTCAAAAACAGGAGCACCCTCAGATGAGGTGATGAAGAAATATCACCAAGTAATTACTTTCTTGAAAGGGAAAATTCCTCCTAAAGAAACAGATTGGGTAAAGATAGACAGAACAACCCAAGAGCCAAATGAATCTGTTCATGCTTATTATGAACGACTGTTACAGGTGTTTAAACAGTATAGTGGCTTTGAGAACATTGGAGATAAGGATATGGGTCATTTTGTGTATCGATTTGTGTACGGTTTGAAACCAGAAATTAGTCAGATGATTCAACGGCATATGTTGTGTTGGCAGAGAAAGCCCATAGATGACATATTAAAGTATGCAAAATATTGCGGAGATGATATTGAGGCCAGGCATAAAAAGTTAAAAGAGAAAATGATGTAGGCACAAGAGAAATTGGCAGAACAACAGGAACTTAAATTAAATAGTCAGACTGATGGTCAGACAAAGGAACAGGGTCAGAGTGATAATGCAGTGAGTGGTGGAAAAACAAGAGGGCGAATGAGTAGAGAGGATGCAAAGAAAAAGTTTCCTTGTCATGGATGCGGAAAGCTTGGACATTGGAAAAACGAGTGTAAAAACATTCAGAATAATAATGGCCCAAATCAAGATTTAAATCCACAGACGCAGAATGAGGTGCATATGAATCAACCACAGCAGGTAGTTAACCAGCAGACTCAGGTGCCACCTGCCCCTATGCCAAATTTTGTGAACCAGCCAAGGTACAGTGCGGACGCCGGATTTCAAGGAGGAAGTGGTAAGAAAAATTCTGTGACTTCACAATATCTTTTGCAAAACACATATGAAAGTGAGAATGAATAATGACGGTGCCTGAGGAGTGCGTACTTGGCGCAATCTTGCTGGTAGATCAGTCAGGTCCATTTATTGATGGGAAAGTGGAAGGCAATGATATCACTTTTCTGTTGGATACTGATGCTACCCGTTCTACTGTGAGAACAGCAGACATCCCAAACCTACCCCTCTCAGGAGAAGCCATCCAAGTAGTAGGTGTTTCAAATAAGCAGATTAGAACCCCAATTACCGAACCTATGGAGGTGCGCATCGGAAATTTTAAAGACATGCACAAATTCGTGGTGTGCGACTCCAGTCCAGTGAATTTATTAGGAAGAGATCTGCTGTGCAAAATGAACTGCACAATTTACTGCACAACGGATGGTGTTGCTTTTCAAACCCCTGATGAAGATATTGTATATAAGATATTGTTAGCTAAACAAGGCACAGAAGTAGCTGAGATGTACTCTGTAATGACTATGGATGACTTACCAGAAGAACTAAAAACTACTGTGGATCCAAAGGTGTGGGATTTCACTGGAAAAGAGATAGGGCTAATGGCAAATGTAGACCCAGTGAAAGTAACTGTGAAAGAAGGTGCGGTTTATCCCAACACCAGACAATACAAAATGAGTCCAGAAGTAAAAGCAGGAGTAGCTTCAGAAATTGACTGAATGATTAAACAGGGCATTTTAAAAGAAATAATGAGCAGCCCTTGTAATTCCCCTATAATAGGTCTTAAAAAGCCTAGTGGAAAGTACCGGATAGTACAGGATTTAAGAAACATTAATAAAATTGTAATACCTTGTTGTCCTGTAGTGCCAAATCCAGCAGTGATTTTGTATCAGATACCCTGGAATGCAGGATGGTTCACAGTAATTGATTTGTGCCAAGCCTTTTTCTCTATTCCTTTACACCCAGACAGCCAGTATAGTTTTTCTTTTAAATTTGATGATCGTATCTTGGCATGGAATCGGGTTCCTCAAGGGTATACAGAAAGTCCCTCAATTTTTAATCAGATACTGAAAAAGTGCTTAGAGAAGTTAGTTATGCCCAGAAATTCAGTTCTAGTGCAATATATCGATGACCTATTAGTAGCATCGAAATCCCGAGATGACTGTGTTAATGATTCAATTGCATTACTGAATCATTTGGCTGACGGAGGACACAAGGTATCATCATAAAAATTGCAATTTTGCTGAACAGGAGTCAAATACTTGGGTCACCAGATAGAAAGGAGAGTGAGGAAAGTGACCCCTGCGAGAATCAAAATAATTAAGCAAATGCAGTTACCACAGACACAAAGGGAGATCAGAATGTTTCTCGGAGTAGTGGGGTATTGTCGACAGTGGCAAAGCCCCTGATTCAAATGACACGAAAGACAGTGAAAGATCCAATAATTTGGAATGATGAAAGTGTGGAAGCATTTGTAAAATTGAGAAATTGTCAATGCGAGGCCCCCGCTCTAGGTATGCCTGATTATACGAAAGAACTTGCACTGTTCTGTTGTGAAAGAGAAGGTTGTGCGCTTTCAGTCCTAACCCAGAGACACAGATTAAGTCGACGTCCAGTTGCATATTTTTCTGCTACTTTGGATCCTGTAGCTTCAGCATTACCTGGCTACTTAAAAGCAGTATCTGCTAAATGTATGAGTCTGGAGCAAAGTGAGTCCATTGTGATGGGACATCCAGTAAAAGTCTATGTTCCACATTCAGTCGAGATTCTTTTAACAAGAACTCGAACACAGCATCTTACCCCTAGTCGGATGACTAAGTATGAAAGAATAATTCTGGGAGCAGAAAATGTGACAGTAATTAGGTGTACAATGGTAAATCCAGCTACGTTGTTGCCAGATTCACGGTGTGAAGAAGTGAAAGATGAAGCAGATCATGATTGTTTAGACGTGACTGAGATGTGCACAAAACCCCGCCCTGATATACAGGAAGAGCCTCTGAAAGAGCCCGACCATGAACTTTTTGTCGATGGCTCTTGTTTAAGGCTTGAAGGAGGAGGATTGAGTGCAGTTTATGCTGTGTGTAAAATATCTGGGGTCATTGAAGCATCCTGTTTACCGGGAGTCAAATCTGCACAAGTAGCCGAATTGATAGCTTTAATAAAAGCATGCAAAATTGGGAAAAATTGGAAAGCGACCATATTTACTGATAGCCAATATGATTACGGGGTTGTGCATGATTTTGGCCAACTCTGGATGCAAAGGGGATTTCTGACTTCTTCAGGATCTCTTATAAGAAATGGGAAATTTGTGAAAGAACTATTGGAAGCAATACAATTGCCAAAAGAGTTAGCAGTGGTCAAGTGTGCTGCTCACCAGTCAGGAAATTACTATGTAGTGGCAGGTAATCGATATGCTGACCAGATTGCTCAATACTGTGTGAGAAATAATATGGAATTAAACAAGAAAGTTGAAACATGTGGAATGAGCTGCCAACTTATGCTATTCTCAGCTTTTGAAACATGGGATGAGGTGAGACAGTTGCAGGATGAGGTAGAGGTAAATGAAAAGGAAAAGTGGATAAAATCAGGTTGCGAAAGAAGGGCAGAAGATGATGTGTGGGTGTATCCTGATGGCCAACCAGTCATGCCAGACTGTTTGCTTTCTCAAATGGCAAGAATGTATCATGGAGACACTCATGTGGGCAGGCACGCAGTGATCAGACTGTTCAGACAAGATTGGTATAATCCAAAGTTTAGGGTAATCGCAGAAAGCCTTTGCCAGAGATGTTTATTTTGTCAACAGATAAATCCAGGCAGGAAGACAGTGGTCAGTTGGGGAAAAATTGGAAAGGCAGAAGGACCCTTCACAAGATTACAACTCGATTATATTGAGTTACCACCATGCAGGGGAATGAAGTACATCCTTGTCATAGTATGTTTGTTTTCACAATGGGTGGAGGTATATCCCTCGAAGAGAAATGACAGTATTACAGTGGCCAAACTGTTGTTAAGAGAGCTGATACCGCATTTTGGTTTTCCAGTAACTTTGGAATCAGATAGAGGACCTCATTTTTATAATGAAGTAATTCGATTAACCTGTGAAGCATTTAAAATTGAACAGAAACTGCACTGTGCATACCGCCCAGAGGCTTCTGGAGTGGTAGAACAAATGAATGGCACAATCAAGTCGAGACTGGCAAAGGTGTGTGCATCCACATCACTGAGTTGGCCAGACGCATTGCCCCTTGTGTTGATGGGACTCAGAAGTATTCCCGACAGGAAAACAGGCTTGAGTCCCCATGAGATTCTCATGGGAAGGGCAATGAGACAAGCATTCATACCAGGACATAAATTGCTGAATATATCTGATGATCTGGTATTGGACTATTGCAAAGGATTGGCTGACCTAGTGCGTTCTGTCTCTCACCAGGTTGGAGAAGACGCAGTTGCCAGGCAGCCGGATCAGGCACATGATTTGAAACCTGAAGACTGGGTGGCAGTGAAGAAGCACACCAGAAAGTCGTGCCTAGCACCCAGGTGGGATGATCCAAGGCAAGTCATACTGGTCACTACTACACCAGTGAAGTGTGCAGGTCTGCCCAATTGGATTCATGCCAGTCGCACCAAAAGGGTTCCAGCCCCTCCTGAAAAGGGACCGCAACTGACTGAAACAGTTGGGACTGCTGAAAGTTGTGCAGTCGAAGAATCTAGAGTGACAGATTCTGAGGTGGCTGACAAAGAGCAACCGAGCACAAGTCAGGAGGATTGGATACCTGTGGTTGATATACCTGAGGTAATTATTCAAACAAGAAGCAGAACCAGATTAGAAAGACAAGAGACTAGTGAGGACCAGATAGGTGTGGAAGAACACGCTCAGGAAGAGGTGAACAACACTACTGAAGATCCTGAGCAGGACCAGGCAGGGAAAGAAGAACATACTCAGGCTAACAACTCAAAAGAAGGACCTGAGCAGGGACAGACAGGTATAGAAGAACACGTTCAGGCAGCAGAAGAACTAATTGTAGTAAGACCTGAACAGTGCCAGTTAGGAGAAGAAGAACAAGTTCGGGTGGAAAAAGAACAGTGTGAAATAGGACCCGAACAGGTACAGATAGAGGAAGAAGAACAAGTTCAGGCAGATGAAACCACAAAAACAAGACCTGAACAAGGACAGATAGAGAGTGACTCTGAAGGAGAAAATCAGATTGTGCCACAACATAACGAAAATAAACGAGTTCTCGAAAGAGACAAAGAAGGTGAAAGTGCAGTACAAATTAAAAGGGTCAGAAAAGGTGACAACTGGCCAGGTGGAGTCAAATGGACCAAAATATCATTTAAGAAAAACAAATGAAAACCCAGAACAAGTGAATGAGGTTACTAGTCAGTCTGAGCAGTCAATTGTGAAAAACATTCGAAGAAGCCAAAGACTGAGAGTTTTGAACAATAAGTTCAAGGGTCCTGAATGGACCTTTGTGATTCTTGAAGAATTCGAGAATCTAGATTTAAACGAAGAAACAGATGAAGAAATAAATGCAGAACAGATTGATGAATTGAAAGTGAGGCCTCCTTGAAGTAACAAAGAATTAAATTCATAAGTAAAAGTAAAGAAAAGAAGAGGAATCTTCTTAGACTAAAATGGCTGAAGACAGGGTTGCTGAGAGACCAAAACGAAATTGTATAAAGAAGTGCTGTAGGATTTGCTTATGTAGCATTTTATTAGTGGTCATAGTATGGCTATTTCTAACAATAGCAGTTCCTTATCTCATGATAACAGACAAGAAGAATGACACAGACACTAATGAAAAGACAGCTAACATGAAAGGAGATAGAGTAGAATTAAAAGCATCAGATGAGATAGATTTACATCACACAGTAACAGACAATGACACATCTTTAAGCGTATTCACAAAGCTTTTGTTTCAATATGTAGACACTATGTAGATTAGTGATTGTTACGTTTGTATGAAATTACCAGCATCAGTAGCAGAAGGGGTTACGTATCATCATTTACCATTAACGTATGGTATTTAATGTAGTATATTAACACGTCTATTTTATAGAACTGGGAAACTTCAGTATTATTATTCAAATCTAGGTGTGATATTTTCAGAAATTCCTATTCGAAAGAATATGAATCCAGTGCTTAGTAGTTCAGATGCACAGTTTATGGGTGAATTTTTGTTAACTATGAAGTCAATAGATATAGCACAGGCACACAAGAATAACCTCACATGCTCTTTAGGTGAAGAAGAGAAAGTGTTTTTGAATTTAGTTGAAGAAAGGAGACAGGATTTCCAAAGAAAGGCTACAGAACAGAAAACCCATATGCCACCATGCGCTGAGAAAGAGGGAATTTATACAGCTGGCAAAGCTCATGCTGCAATGTCCCTAGACTTTGTAAAAACAGGAAAAACCTGCCTCCATAGATTAAAGACAGACTATAACAATGTATTTATTGGTTCCAGTGAATGTGAACATAGCTTCCTAATTCTAGGAGCTTGGGGACTAAAAGGGGGAACAGATCCAGTATTTCCTGGTGTTTGCTCCGTGTGTGGGAATAATGCTTATTATAAGCTGCCTGCACGGTGGTATGGGAGTTGCTACTTTGCAATAGTATTTCCGAAGATTTACCATGTAAAAAGAATCACTGGAAGCAATGAAAACACTAATGAACTAACACGGAGAAAGAGAGCTAGTTTTTCAGAAATAGTAGGTGATATTTTCAGTGCATTGATACCTTCAGTGGGAGTAATTCTTAATTCACGTAGAATCTGTTAATTGTCAACAGTAGTTGATCGTCTTTCGACTGATACTGCTGGAGGTTTCTTGATGATTAATACAGAAATGGTTGGAATTAGGTCTATGGTTTTACAAAATCGACTTGCGCTTGATATATTATTGGCAAAGGAAGGGGGAGTCTGTAAAATGTTGAAAGTGCAACATTGTTGCACTTATATACCAGATAAAAGGACAGAAATCAGAGGTTATATTAAGAATAGTACAAAACTTCAAGAAGAATTGAAACCACTGGAGGTTGATGATGTATGGAACAGACTAACAAAAGGTATTTCTTCAATAGGGACTTGGTTTACTAATTTGGGAAAAGGTCTTATAGGTCAAATAATCCTCCCATTAGTTGGCATAACAATAATAGTCTTAACAATTATAGTATGGTGTAAATGTTGCAAGAAAGGAAGGAAATATGAAGTAAATGGAAAAGGAAAGAAGAGAAAATATGAAGAAATTCAGTTAGAAGAGATGAAAGGAGAATTATATAAAAAGATGAAAGATTTAAGAAGCAAAGACAAGGACAAGAATGAAAAGAATGGAAAGGGAATTGAGATGTGCTAAAGTTGGCATCTGATTTGGGATGGGTAATTTTGTGATGGCTCAAAAATGCCATCAGAAAGGGGATTGATGGAGCAAGGACTCGTAGAAAAGAGACTTGCTCGGAAGCAAACCTCTCATTGAACTTCTAACATTGTACTAACTATGTATTGTGAAAATTAATACGCACCACATTTGACATTAAAGAAAGAGAAGCTTGCCTATGTGTCTTACTAATAAGTAACTCGAGTGAAGTCCTAAAATGGCCGCTAATGGAGCAGTATGACGAGCTGTCGCTTGGAGGGAATTTCTTGCGCCTGCGCAGAAGCTATTAAAATGGCTGCTTTGAAGCTCACATGCTTGGCATCTGCTTTGCCGAAACTAAACTAAGCTATATTACTAATGCTAATGCGGGAAGAGTAATAATGATTACAGGGGAATAGAGTAGAGGGAGGTGGTATACAGTGAAACCATTTTTAAAAAAAAATTAATATTTGTTTCTTTGACTTTTCTATTAGTATGCATTTTGGCCTCTCGTAAGAATCCAGAGCCTATAACCCACCTGATCTCCGCACATGTGTGGTGTGAGTGAGCTGGAGGAAGTGATGTGACTCTTGAACACAGTCCAAGGACGAAAAGGATACATACCCTGGGAACCAGTACCAACGTCCTCTCGATGAATAGGAACGGATGATAATTTATACTTTTGTTTCTGATAAGATGTGAATACGGGTGGGAATAAAAAGTTATGAATAAAAATTAAGGGGTGGGATCTTTGAGCAATGAACTGAAAGACTAAATTGAAAAATAAGCATGGTGTGATGATCATCCCCCTTGCCTGTCCAATCAGAGCTAGTATTTTTCACAATATTGAAACATTAATGGGTGGTACATGAGCAAAGAAAGTATAATTGAGGTAGTCTTAGTTAGTTAGTCAGACGGAGACGGAGATTTGCTGCAGAGCTCGGGATGCTGTCGGAGTGATGAGCAAATGCTGATGAAGAATCGATTGCAGAACCATCTACCTAAATTTAATTAATTTAGAAGATCGCGGAACAATCTCGAGAAGGAAGAGAGTGTCAGAAAGGGGTGCTATGCAAGCGTCGGTGCTAGAGAGGTCATCTATCCTGTCCTGATTCCTGCCCTGAAGCCTTTGTTGCCTGATCTTTCCCGGGGGACCCTTCCCAGCTCCTAGGCCAGGGGGTTGGTTTTCACACCATCCTAGGTAAATATATTTTCATGAATGTGCAAATGTACTTTTCTCTCTGTCCTCTCCTTTCCGAGCACCAGTCATTGCAAAGTATTGAATATGTGTTGTTGATTAATTAAATTGAATCTTCCTTCCTTTGAATAACGGTGACTGTACTGTACATTGAAAGTGGTTCACTTGAAATTAATTTAGATAAAGATTTAAAACTTTCCCGAATCTGATGTCATTTAAATAAAGTAAGAAGATTATTTTGAATGTCATTTCACAATCAACTAGTTCAACTAATGGTCCATCGAACAGAGGAAAGAACTTTTTGATCAGTGAAAGATTAGTTGAGGATATGTGGTGACTAATCTTGAAATCTCAGCAAACAGAAATAAATTAAAACTTAGACTCCAGCGGTCGTTACCAGGCTGTGTGAGTGTGTGTTTATGGGCCCAGGTGAGTATATGGTGTTAGAGTACCTGTTGCTGGTTCACCACTGGATCATCAGCAGCGTGTTTTAGGGCCGAGCGATAGTTTTGTAGGAGGCAGGAGATCTGGTTGGAGGCATTCTCTAAAGAAGGCTCGTGATTTTCGGAGGTAGGGGTTATTGTTTGAAGGTTGTTCAGGTTTATCGTTCTGTGATTCGGTTGGGATGTTCTGTTTGGGTTGATGGGGACTGGGAGAATAAAGAATTCTTCCTTAATTGTGATGGGGCAAGTAGGAGTTTCGTAGAGAAGTAGTAAAGTTTGGATTTCCAAAGCCTCTAAGTAGTTGGGGAGTTTGCGTGTGCATAAATGTCGATTAGTCAGAGGCAGTGGGATAGTGTTTATCACGTTGTTGGCTGCAGCTAGGGAGTTTTGAAGATGATTGAGTTTAGAGAGAGTTTTCTGCGAGTTGTAAGATGTTTCTGATTTCTAGGATAACGTTTTGTAGGTTCTGGGAGGTGAGGTTAGTATGGGTTTTGAGTGAGTCTAGTTCAGATTGGTAAGAAGGTGGAGGTAGGATCGGCGAGTAGAGAGGGCTGGGGATAGTATTGCTGGGGGGTTTGATGACTGTGATGGCAGTGTGATAGGTTTGAGTGGCTGGGAGAGAGGTAGTCGAGAATGAGGAGGGTCGGAGATTGGGTATTAAGGGAGGGGCGTTGTTGTTGCTTCTATTGGTGATTCTAGTTAAGGGTGTCAGTGATATGAGTTCTAAAGGAGGTGTGTTGTTAATGCTTCTTTCGAAGGTTCTAGGTAAGGGTGAGGGTCGCTGAGATTCAGGAGAAATAGGGATAGAGGGAATAGTTAAGGGAGGTGTGTGGTAGTTGCTTCTATTGGTGGTTCTAGTTAAGGGTGTCAGTGATATGAGTTCTAAGGGAGGTGAGTTGTTAATGCTTCTTTCGAAGGTTCTAGGTAAGGGTGAGGGTCGCTGAGATTCAGGAGATATATGGATAGAGGGAATAGCTAGGTCCTAGAGGACATTGGGTGGAGTGTTGATGTGGGTTTTTAGTGTGTGAAAATATTTGTCGAATAGTTCTAGGTCCTCATTAGCTGCTTGAACTCTATTAACCCTTCATGATGGGGCATAGCAAATGCATGTTGGTGCTTCCTACACCAAAAGTTGCATGTGCTAGTAATTACCAGACTTTTTAACGCCTTTAAATTTTAGTAGGTTTGACCTACCAAAATTTAACGGGAAATTCCTTCAGTGCAGAAGTTATCGCTCACGGTAACTACCCTAGTGTAGTAAAATCCACACCTTTTGAAATTGCAACCCAAGGCGAGCAGATGTTTGCCAACGAGCTGTAAGACAATAAGGCACTTGTAAAGAAAGCCTTAGCGTTATATCTTCAGAAGAATTTTCAGGAACTGTTTCAGAACATTTCACTCTTCAAAATCTGCAACTGCTTCATTAATCCCTTGATGCACACCTGAATTCTTCAGTAGAGCAGCCTGGGAAGGCTCTGTACATTAGCTCAAAAGTAGAACCTCCCAGGCTTAGTAGAGGGACCTCATCTAGCTCTTGGTTACGCGATGGTTGGTACTCTAACAATTGATTCTGGCCGGTATCTCTACACAGTTTTCTAGCCTCCACTAGTTGCAGGCCAAGGATGTGGAATTACTGCGTGAAACTTGAAAGGTTTCCACAGAGTTTGAGTCCCTCCCTGCATTACTAATCCTCCAGCTGACTATTGTTCAAAGAAATCCCGCCACTGGCCTACAGAAGAATTTTACCAGAGACTTACATAGCCTTCTCCCCTACTACTTCAGACAATAATATCGATGAGATGGCTCCTCATTTTAACAACAGGTTTTTTGATGGCATTGATCGCATCCCTCTTTGTAAACAAACCTGTTTCTTGTGCTAGAAGATGACTGTAGCGCCCATCCAGAAATCTGCCTAATTGGAAATGCTTAGAATTTATTAAAAAAAGTTTTTAAAAAACTCAGCAGGAAAACCCGCACAGAGAACTATGAGTCAGTGATATAAGATGCAAACAATTCCTGTTGAGAAACTTTTAAGATTGTACAAAGACTGTCCTAACCCTATTTTACCACCTCCTATGTTCCTCCCTCCTAGCAAATTGTGACTCCAGGTCTTTTTGATTTTGAGGAAACATATTAAAGATTTCTAGTTTCTTTAGTAGCTGAAGTCTACCTTCAGCCTTTGTCAATGCGATGACCTCAATCCTTTCTAGGGCCTCCTCAGTTCTATCTCAGTTCTGCCGGATGTGTTTGGATTATTTACGAACCCACATTCCCACTACATGATTCAAATCTCCAGACGACCCCTGTCGTCCTCGGACTCTCAGTCGGGATCTTAACTCTACAACATCTTTCCTTGAGTAAGGATTCTCTTTCTCCTGCTACTTTTCCTGGAGCCTGGGAAGAGGCCCTGGCCATTCCAGCCCTGAAGAAGCCTCCTGGTAACCTGCAGTGCGGGTTAATCATCACCTTCGTTTCTTCCTCTTCCACCAAAGCTCCTGGAAGAAGAGGTAAATGCTCAGCTTTTGGATCTTACTGATCCAGTCACCTTCTGGACAAGCACCAGGCTGGCTTCAGCTCTCCCTCCAGCACTGAAGTTGCCTCACTTCATTGACCACATCATCTGTAAGCTGTTTGACAAAGGCGCCAGTGCAACGTCGGTTCTTCTTGACCTGCATGCTGCCTTGGACGCTGTCTCTCACAACACCCTCTGGCAGAGGCTTCTCGATTGAGGCATCGAGGATAAAGCTCTGGACTGGCTATGTTCTTAGTTGAAAGATTGCACCCAATCTATAGTCTTGTCATCCATCTGTTCACTTAGCCCCACTCTTTTTAATATCTATATTACCACTCTGGCAGAGTTTATTTGCAGTTTTGGCTTTACCCTGATGTCCTATGCTAACAATAAGTGAATTGCGATCTCTTTAGCGAATACTGTTTCTGCCAACTAAGCAGGACAAAGTTCAATTGACATTGAAATTCACATAATTTAGAGCATTTCGCATTGCGCTTTTTAGATGAAATACTGCAATATTATGCAATTACGCCATATGCCGTAATTGGGGTTAAAAGTCGAATCGAAGAAGCATCAAATCAACATGATTGGGCAGAAAATTTTTTCCACATGTGTTTTTTGTGCTATGTTTTCGACGCATAGTGCTGTATTGAGTCCGTGTTTCACTTAATTTTGCTTCATTTTTCAGAAATTTCATGTGAATTTCGCACATCCCTACGGCCAGACCTGCAAATTTTCATGCTTATTTGACTGCTGTTGCCTGATGGATGATCTTAAATTCTGTTTCTAGACTGTAGCTTTGCAGTTACAAATCACTGCTAGCCAATGGGGTAGCCCAATTGAACTTCATGAAAGCAACCGAAGACTACAGCTCTCAGAACACATTAAGGGTCTATTTACGATGAGGCCCAGACAGACTCCGACTGCAGCAATTACAATTTAGGTGGTCTGAATTGAAAGTGGCCGGTCATTCCGGCTGGATTCTGACGGGCTCAAGGAGCCCGTTGGCAAGTCAGAGATCGACCTGTAATCCCAATGGATGGAGTTTCCGCTGTTGGGATTATGATGCTCAGGTCCTGAAAGGCTCTCCATGCCGGGCTTTCTGATATAGAAAGCCTGTCAGAAAGCGAGTTTAGGGGGCCCCTAGCAGGGCCCCCTTCCCCCTGTGGGCTCGGGTTGGGTACTGAGCCTGTTAATCCCTGCACCGCTTGGCAGGCACCTCAAGGTGCCTGCCACACGGTGCAGGGATTAACACAATCTCCCATTTCTCTATGGGAGCTTGTGCTATGGTTGGTTTACAGGTGCAGCACAAGCTCCCCTAGAGAAATGAGAGTATGCGACCGCACCATGTGCAGTTGCATTGTAATTGCGGTATCGCCGACTGGAGGTCGGTCAGTGCCGAGACTCCAGCGGTGTCGGTTGGAGAAAACTCTGACCAACATCGAAATCTAGGCCTAAATTGTTAAATGAGCAGCCAGGAAGGTGGGAACCGAACACTATAAAATTTTGATTTTTTTTCTGAATTGAACCACGCCCCGTCTCTCTTTGTGTTTCTTTTACTGTTCTCTTATTTTGCTCTTTGCCTCTGTGTATTATTAACAAAAGTTTGTAGCTTACCAAAAATATTTGCTCTGAAACTTGTTATAGATATCAAAAACAAAATTGATTAGTTAACATTGCACCACAAGTTATGTGTTGAATTTGAATCTGTCCGTGTGTGTTTTCATCTATGTGTTTTTCAGCTGTGTAATGATATTTCCTGAAGAAAACAGCAGAAATGCCTTGTTCTGATCCAGTCACCGTCCGGAGGGAGCGGCCTTCGCTAGACAAAAAACTTGTGTCATGTGGTGGTGGGGTCTGTCAACAATGACATCCCACGCTAGAAAACCGCAAGGACTGTTAAGCGGTGTGTCCCTGTTACTTTAGGGCACCCGCACAGGCTCCTGTCTAGGAGTGAGCCAGACAGACATGTCAAAAGGTTTGGCTGGGCCAGGGTCCAGAAACTATTGTGGGCTCTACATAGGATGGTGTTGTCATAGTATCTAGTGGTATTAGCCATGTTAGCTGCCTTGTGATTAACAAGACAGCCTTGCATTAGTCCTATAAATAAATGTTGGAGTAGAAGTGTGTGGTCCTCAAAAAACTTAGGCCTGGGCAATAATGACCACTAGGTACCTTCTGCTGACAGGCAAGGAGCCACACGTCTCATGTGCCAAGCCTCTGGATTTTGCCATTCAGGGTTTCACTGTTGTCATAGAAGTCACTCCCCATGTGCCGGTCGTCACACGGGGGTCATGATAAAGTCAATACCTGCCTTGCAGACTCCCATCCACAAAAGTGAGGTCAAGTGTTTGTAGAGGGTATTCCCATTGAGGTGAATGGTTAGGAACATTTTCTGGGGAATAAGGAATAATTGTAGGGTAGCTCTAAGGAAGTCATTGGGAATAATGTGATATTACAAACAATCCGAAGGTGGGTGCAGACACCACAAAAATGAAGGCTCAATGAGAAGGATGCCAATCCGCTTTTGCCCTCAAGATCACCAGGTGCCAATAGAAAGACCAAATAGCAGGAAAGCAACTGGATACCACCCCCCATGACCTCCTCCTCAGATTCCCTCACAACAACCCAGCAGAAGAGCCCCTCATCTCTCCATAGCCCCTCTCTCACATACATTTTATTTGTTATCCAGAAAAAATACAGATCTGTTTTTGCAGCAGGCACATAAAACCTCTATTTTTTGGCGAGTCCAAACAAACTGATCTCTCTATAGCAGGAATATTAATCACAAAAGTTATCTTGACATTTTTATTGCTGCTTGAAAGCTGGAGGCACAAGGAACTCTGCTGCTGGTGCTTTTAAATTGTACGTTATTGCTAAACACAGTGCCAACCACATACCCCAGGTCAGTGTACCCCCTCCCAGGTCAGCGCCCACTGCAGCCGCACCCGTCACACTGACCTAAAGCAGGCCCTGGCCAGAAACGTACCGCTGCAAACGCCCAGCAGGAGCCGCAGCGTCCTTGGTTCTTGATGGCAGTGACGCATTTCTGGTCTCGCCAGTCCACCTGCGGCGGCAGTGTCGACAAGCTCACGCCGCTGTACTTCGACGTACTGCGCTGCCTCACAGCTGGAATTCTCAGGCAAGACATGGATTTCAGCTCGTATGAAGTCTGCAAAAATCAAAAACAAATATAAGCCAGAGTAAGTGAGGGGGAGAAAGGGAAAAAAGCGTGGGGGGATAAAAGAGACAATGAGAGAAAGAAATGAAGGGAGAAATGAGCCAAATAGAAGGCAAGGAACCAGTGATAGAAAAGGAGAAAGAAAAGGAACAATGATATACAGAAAAGGAGAGAGATGTTGAAGTGTGGATGGATAGATGCACAGATACACAGAGAGACAGAAACAGATAAATGTGTGAATGGTGTCTTAATGGACGGATGGATGGTTGGGTGAATGGATAGTAGGACTAAAGGATGGATGTATGGAATGCACAGTCGGATGAATGGATGGATGGATTGGCAGCAGAATGAACGGATAGGCGGTTGGAATGAAGGTTGGGTCTTTCGATGGAAGGACTGAAGGACGGACAGGCAGATGAATAGACGGAAATGCAGATAGGAAAGCAGATGACTGGAGCATGCCTTTTCTTCCTTGAACAGGATGTACTATGCCAGTGCAGTGTACAGGGACATGTTCATTTTCATTAGATGGGTTTTACACATGGGCAATGTGGTGTAGGCAGGGACAAAGTGAAGCTTTTCAGAATGGACTGTTATCCCTTTGAGATGGTTAGTGCCTGCTCAGGGCAGGCACAGACCATTCGATTGTCTGCAGTCACATGAGGAGTCGCCAAGCCCTTTCCTTCTGACTCTGAAATGTTTACAATGCTTGCATTGCAGTTACTGCACACATCAGTATTTCTTGGCCAACTCATACTGAGTGCCTTAGAATGGGCTTTTGGGTCACCCATTGCTCATGATTGGATTTCTTTACTGCCCATCCCACCCCCCTGCTCCTGATTCAGTGGCCTTTGTCCGGCCCAGGAGCTTTTCCGTCTCATAGTACTTGCAATTGAAACAGATTCTTATATTGCTCTGGTCAGACTTTGCATTGCAGTTGGACATTTAACTTTGTTTCCTTCTGCATATATGTAATGGTGCTGCTAAAGTAACTTATATAACATGCCTTTTTTGGTGCTTAGAATTTGTCAGAGAGGGACAAAGATGGCGGCTGGTAGGTGTTGACCTTCAGCTGTAGAAGTTAAAAAATATGACTAGATCATTCTAGACGTTTTGCCTGAACAATGTTTTGCCCGGATCTTCCCCTTTCAAATCATCAATTTCAGCTGATAGATTGCCCACTGTAATTACAAACCATCTAGAAATCTGCGGATCTTCGATTACTATCCAGCTAGATTACAAACCGCTCTAGAAATCCGCAGATCTTCAATTACTATCCAGCTAGATTACAAACCCCTCTAGAAATCTGCAGATCTATGAGTACTATCCAGCTAAATTACAAACCGCTCTAGAAATCTGCGAATCTACGATTACTATCCAGCTTTGCACCCGGCACTTTTTTTCTGAACTAGTCCCCCAACAGACACTTCACTGTGAAGGACTTTTTATATATATATTTCCCGTTGTCTGTTAACACTCCTTTGAAGGCTCTAAATTTATTATTGAATACTTCAAGCGAGCTGATCTTACCCGGTCGGCAAAGTGATTCAAGGCCATCCGGTAACTCTTCTTGCCTTGGTCTGCCAGCTTGTTGTGCTCCGCGACCTTCTTCCAGGTCTCCTCCCACCTTTCTCGACGAAGCACCTCTTCTTCTTCGCTCTCATACTTCCTCTCTACAAAGTTTGATCAATGCGTATTCAATTTAGCTTTAAAGGCCTCAATAGTGAAGTCTATGTACATTTAGGTGGTGAACCATTCTCAGGACATTCGCACACATGTCGCTTCCAGGCTCTTGAACCACTAACTGTTGGCTAAAATGGGAATGAATTAGGTAAAATATGCAGTCTCAGATAGACATGAACATACAGAAATTTGCATTAGACACCAACCACCACCACACTCAAGGTCTACGGAACAAGCCAACACTCGTTAGCTGCCATTGGTGCCTACTGCATTATGTGCACCAATGGCTGCTGGCCAGTGCTCCAGACAGACAAGATTACCCAGGGTTTACCAAAAAGATATAAATTTAACAGTAACTAGGGTAATTGAGAATAAAAACGTCTCAAAATAACAAAATAACAGGAAATAAAAAAACTGTACATACTGATTAATGACAAAGATCGGGAATATTTTTTGGAGTCTAAAGGGTTTTTCCAGGAATTTCACCCACTTTTCACAGTTCTGCCCATTTAATGAATTGATGCCCATTGTGCAGAAAACACTCCATTTATACAAAGCAAGAACAGTAAATTGTTTTGGATATTTTATAATTTTTTCCACTGTGTGCCCATTTTGGACCTATTGACATTCGTGCATCATCACCCATATCTGCCATTCCCTTGTAGTCACCAATATTCTTATGCAGCCTTGGCCCATCAGGTAAGAGCGGTGGGGCGGTGGGGCCGTGTGGGGTTATTTTGATGGAGAATGTGAGGGTAAAATAAATAATTAATTGATTTTCCCTCGTCATTGTCCGTCAAAATACGCCCCACACGTCCCACAGCACCACTGCTCGCTGTTCTTAAGTTATTTACAGTGGTGCCTGCTAATTAACAGGGGTGGGGGAAGGGGAGATGAGATTTAGGAGGGGTGTGGGGGTAAATTGCAAATGTTTTTAAAAAAACACTTATCTCCAGGCCTGCCAGCCCCTCCTCTCAGTGCTCTTCGGCTCGTTGGTCGACAGCAGGAACCAGGAAGGACACAGGCTCCCAGGCTCCCCTAGCCAATCAGGACGCTGCCTTACAGGAGCGTTGTGATTGGTCTAAGCACCGTGATTCGGTGCTCAGAGAGGGACTGGGAGGCTGTGCATGTTCTCCTCCCAGGCTGTGCATTACAGCCAGTGGAGAACATGCAAATTGTGCATGACTGTTTGGCCGGCCTAAGACGGCCCGCCAAATCGTCATGCGCATTTAGAGTGTGCTCACCACTCCTCCCCCTGGCTCCTGCTCTGGCCAGCCCCGTCCCGCCCTAAGCACCTAAGCACCTAAGCAGGAACAAAAAACTAAAATGATAATAACATTGGTTATTATCAGTTTAGTTTTCTTTTTTAAACTGTTCGCAGAATTATGTGGCGACGCTCCTCTGCTTTAGCGGAGGAACCGCCGCTGGTTATTTATGAATTTAGTCTCTATAAACCACTGTCCCATAGCTCTGCATTACCCTCCTCCTCACCTTCAAGTGTGAATGAGCTTTCTCATTATTTCCTGGTGGTGAAAAAGGAAGATAGGCTAAAGCAGGCGATGTTTTGCTCAGGACATCAGTGCAACACAGTTACAAGTGACTCCTTCTTGACCAAACTAAACACCTCCTTTAAAACTGGCAGCCATTTATAAATGGTGCTTCACAACCCTATGGTACCTTAGGAAAATCTATATTTTGTCAGTGAGAAAGCACTTCCAGGAATAGTTGTCTTCTGAGCATGCTAGCTGAACTGAGCTTACTATAGATCAAAGCAAATTGCTTTCTTATTTGAAACCCAGCTTCTGAATACAGCCTTAAAAATTGATTCTGATGTATATGTTTGTGTATATATTTGATTTCCATTGTACCTACGGCAAAATATGTCATTTGGGGGCATTTGATCAAATATCTAGCTGCAGGAAGAGGAGATATAGCGCAAGTGACTAGATCACAGATTTACTAACGCTTTGCGCCAGGTTTGTGGTGGGATTTACTATGCAATGCAAACCAGGATTTGCCTTGGAATGTTGCCCAGAGTAATAGAAAGTTGTGATGTGTGGTACTTTGCACTATGTTGCTTCAAAAAAGAGTTTCATGGGTGGTACATAGGCGTACCCCTGCAACCACCCAGGGGTTTTTATGCAAATCCAGTGGCGGCTCCTCTGCTATGGCGGAGGAGCGTCACCACACTGCTTTTAAGCAGTGGGAAGCAGAAACCTAAAATGATAATAACTTTGTGTTATCCTCATTTTAAGCTGCTTCCTGCTGTTTTGCGGGTGGGTGAGTGGGCGAGGCTGCTCTGCTCTCGGAGCAGGGCAGTGGAGTAGTGGTTTGCCCACTCCTAAATGCGCAATGACTGTTTGATCGGCCCTCATGGGAAGCCCAAACCAGTAATCCGCATTTTCCCCGTTCTCCATGCGGCTGCATTACAGCCTGCATGGAGAACAAGCCCAGGCCCCCATTGCCTGGTTCAGCGTCAAACCAGGACGCTTAAAACCAAACAGAGCGCTGCATTGCAGCATTGTGATTGGTCTGGGGACCCTTGGTGCTCACCAATCACATCGCAACATTGCAGCGTTGTGATTGGTTAGTGGGGCCTGCTTCCTGTTCCTCAATGTGCTCGAGGAGAGCAGTAGCAGAGACGCGGGAACCCGGCGGCGGCAAGGTAAGTTAATTTTAAATGTATTTTTTAAAATAATTGATCCATGCGTGACCCTCCCCCGCGCGAACCCCCATGCCCACCTCGCCACCCGCGAGCCAAACCAGCCACCCCTGTGTAAATCCCTTTCTTCTAACATTTGTTTAGAGACATATTCGTGCCAAGACCTTACACCTCCTTGAGGTAGGCATAATAAAGAGAAATGTTTTCATTTCTCCTCATTGCTCCAACATTGCATGTGTGCAAAACCTATGCTTTGGAGAATGCACATACTCTTGCATTTATGGCATAAGTGTGTGTGTTGGCACCAGAAATAGGGGAGGGGAAATTATGTGCAATATCTTAGTAGGTATGGCACCTTTTTCTCTCTCTCTTTGATGCAAGGCAGACCAGCAAGTGTGGTTGCTGAACCGCCTTGCATCAAATTATAAAAAATCTGAGCCTCGGTCTTGTATTAACTTCTTGAAGATGAGGCAGTTATCGGTTGATTTAGTGTCAGCTGGTAGAAATTTCCCAAATATGGAAAAATATCTAATGCTGGGAGCATCTTAGGTGCAGCTCTAACATGGTATCAGGTGCAATTAAGGTTGTATGCAGAGAGTACTTCAGAATACACAGGGACATGACTGGCATGTCAGGGGCACAAAGAAAGTGAGGACACATTTCAGGACACAGCGGCACAAGAGTACATTAACAACACAGGAGCAGGCATAGCATCAAAGGCCAAAGGTAAAGAGACTACACAGAATGCAGCATGAGACTGAAGACACTGCTTGGTACAGAGGGCACTGGAGAGTATGTGAGATAAAAGGGCAGGATGGGAGTACATTGGAAACAAAGGGGAATGGAAGGTACAAGATGTACAGAGAAGAATGAAGGTAACATTGAGGATGCAGAGGAGTGTAAAGTACATAAAAATATAAGAACAATGTAGGGAACTGAAAGAATCAGTAGATAGAGGGGAATGACTATCACATGACATGCAATAGGTATCAACAACTTGACATTCAGCTGGGAGGACACAATTGCATGCAGTGGATCGAAGGTAATACCTTCTAGGGTATCTGGAAACTATTCCATGGGTCCTTCACTCCAAGGTCACTAGTCGTAATGAGGTGGCTCCTTCCTAACTTTCATTCCAGACTACTGAGTCTGGACCAGTTGATGCTGCTGAGAACTGGTTCTTCCAGCTGCTGAGGGACATCTGAGTGTCTGTCATCTGCAGGCAAGAAAAACTCTGCTAAGGTGAACGGGGGGTTATGCAGTTTTCCATCCTGGTACTGCATTGAACGTTTCAGATGTGGCTAACAGGGAAGAATGAATATGTAAACTTGGGCAAAAGGGTAACTATGGTGACATGCTTTAGGTGAAGGCTCATTGCAAAGTGTATAGATAGGGCCATGAAAGGGCATTTAGGTGTGTTGCTTTTTCTGCACTCTATTTCCTATTTGGCATTTTTGTAGCTTTATTTACTCCTGTTCAAAGGGTCATGAGGGACATTACCATTGGCCACACCAGAGGTGACTGCCTATATGGACAAACTGGACAATCTATAGAAATAGCCCTTGTCGAAGGATGCGGCCTACGTGTGATAACAAGGGTGGGCAAAATCACTTTTTTCACACAATATGCAAAATTATGCAGGATCCTAAAATACAATTATGCATTCTTTCAGCAATTGGGCCTTTAGTTTAGGGTCCACAAGATCTGAATAAGCTTGGATGAAATTTGAAATACTTTGGTGAAATTCCTGCAATTACACGTCACACTTATGCGAAATTCTCAAAATAACATCATCATGTCATGTTGCGTAATTATGCTGCCGTTCAGAGCAAAACTATAGCACCACAGAGCAGAAATAAAACAAACATGAAAAGTATTCAAATATCATGGTGGATATAATACCTTGTCCTACCGACGCGGAACAGACCCCTTGGAAATATCATGAAACACCCAAAATATCAGTCTTCAAAATACAATTCACCCTTTTTCTGTAACAAGACAACCTACCAGTGTTTGGAACATACCACAATACTCGCCTGGTACATACATGTTCTATCCTGGCAGCTTTCAGAAAAGAACTCAGTGCTCACCTCTTACATACATGACCCAGCATACCTGCATTCGGAAAACAACTCAATGCTCATCTGTAATATGTATGATGCAGCCTATCTGTCTTCAGTGCTCACCTCTTACATACATGACCGAGCCTATCTGCTTCCAAAAAACAACTCAATACTCATCTGTTACATACATGAGCCAGCCTACCAGCTTTCAGAAAACAACTCAATGCTCACCTCTTACATACATGACTGAGCCTATCTGCTTTCGGTAAACAACTCAGTGCTCATCTGTAACTGGTATGACCCAGCCTATCTGCCTTCAGAAAACAACTCAATGCTCACCTATAACATGTATGACTCAGCCTACCTGCTTTCGGAAAACAAATCAATACTCACCTGATACATACATGACCCACCCTAGCTGCTTTTAGAAAACAAATAAATATTCACCTGTTACATACATAAGACAGCCTACCAGCTTTCTGAAAGCAACTCAATGCTCACCTGTAACATGTATGACCAAGCCTATCTACTTCCAGAAAACACCTCAATGCTCACGTGGTACATATTTGACCCAGCCTACCAGCTTTCAGCAAACACCTCAATGCTCATCTGTAACATGTATGACCCAGCCTATCTGCTTCCAAAAAACAACTCAATACTCATCTGTTACATACATGAGCCAGCCTACCTGCTTTCGGAAAACAACTCAATGCTCATCTGTAATATGTATGATGCAGCCTATCTGCCTTCAGTGCTCACCTCTTACATACATGACCGAGCCTATCTGCTTTCGGAAAACAACTCGATGCTCATCTGTAACATGTATGAGCCAGCCTATCTGCTTCCAAAAAACAACTCAATACTCATCTGTTACATACATGAACCAGCCTACCAGCTTTCAGAAAAGAACTCAATGCTCACCTCTTACATACATGACTGAGCCTATCTGCTTTCGATAAACAACTCAGTGTTCATCTGTAACTGGTATGACCCAGCCTATCTGCCTTCAGAAAACAACACAATGCTCACCTATAACATGTATGACTCAGCCTACCTGCTTTCGGAAAACAAATCAATACTCACCTGATACATACATGACCCACCCTAGCTGCTTTTAGAAAACAAATAAATATACACCTGTTACATACATAAGACAGCATACCAGCTTTCTGAAAGCAACTCAATGCTCACCTGTAACATGTATGACCAAGCCTATCTACTTCCAGAAAACACCTCAATGCTCACGTGTTACATATTTGACCCAGCCTACCAACTTTCAGCAAACACCTCAATGCTCATCTGTAACATGTATGACCCAGCCTATCTGCTTTCAGAAAACAATACAATACTCGCCTTATGCATACATGGCCCAGCCTACCAGCTTTCAGAAAACAACTCAATACTCCCCTTTTACATACACGACACAGCCTACCAGCTTTCAGAAAACAACTCAATGCTCACCTCTTACATACATGACAAAGCCTACCAGCTTTCAGAAAACAACTCAATACTCACCTGTTACATACATGGCCCAGCCTACCAGCTTTCAGAATACAACTCAATGCTCACCTGATGCATACATGACACAGCCTACCAGCTTTCAGAAAACACCTCATTGTTCACTTGATGCATACATGTTCCAAACATACCACCTTTTGGAAAACAACTAATGACTTGGGGTGGGTTAAC
The DNA here is from genome assembly GCA_963921515.1 of Calotriton arnoldi. Lineage (NCBI taxonomy): Eukaryota > Metazoa > Chordata > Amphibia > Caudata > Salamandridae > Calotriton > Calotriton arnoldi. The sequence continues at coordinate 3,242 of CAWUFW010023919.1, read as the reverse complement.
ACACCTGTTAGTCTGTGTGTGTGGGGTGGTGGTGGAGGGGGGCAGTTCCAGGTGCCACGCCTCTGCACAGCGCACAATTATTGTAAAATAAGAGCTGTACCGTGTCGCCCCTTCCAGGTTTGCCATTCTGCTTCCAGGAATTCAGCAGCCAGAGCACAGGAGAGCAGTGATGCCAGCAACGCTACAAGCCTCTGTGTGTGCATCCTGTAAAACACAAGTGAGTGAAACACGAATAAAATCTCCTGTGCATTTACAGAGAAGGGCGTGCAGCATAATGCTTCGCTAATGAACTTGACTTAATTAATTTAAAAAAAAATTCCATGTTAAACATGTTTTTTGCACCCCATGTGTTTGCTACCGATTTAGGCTAAGAAATAACTCTGGAATGCTGTGCTTTGGAGGAAAGAAAGCCTTTATTGGAGAGTACAAAGATGGCGTGCAGTTTTTAAAAGTGGCTTAAGGTTGTTATGAGAAGTGCTTGTTTAGGTCGAGCCTATAGCGGCAGCGCGAATGCGCTGCTCCCTCTGCGAGGCATGCAGTAATGGAGTATGCAGTGGGAGCTCCGCCCACTCTCCGCCCATGTTTTTAATTGGCTTGTGTCATTGTCTTTCATAAATGCTGCCTTCTAATTGATTATGAGGCTTGTTAGTCCCTCCTTATTATGGCCATGTTGTCATTTGTACCCTCCCTTGCCTACTGGCCCCTTTACTTCAAGTGTTACACAGTAGGGTACGTGTTATTTAGACTGTGAGCACTACTTTGTCCGTGCCTTCTCGTCTCCTTCTCCCCCTCCCTTTGCCCACACTCCCGTTGTCCGTGCTTCCCTCCCCTCCCGTTGTCCGTGATGCAATGCAATAGGTGTTGCGTAAATGCGAGTCCTATTGCATTTCAAATGCTTGTTTTGTAATTCTAGGCTCTATCAACCCTGCCCCAAACTCCTCCTCCCGTCTGACTGATCTTACCCTGTGCCCAATGCCCTGGTTAATCAGCATTTGCTTCACTTTGATTTTCTTTTCATTTGTATTTCTGACATCATTGCTCTGGATAGTGTATGTTTGAATCGAGAGCATCAAACACACAAAAGTTGATGGGAGGAATGCGTGCAATAAGTCTAACTGCTGGCAATAGCTCGAGGTACCATCCCAACCCATTGCTCTTTCGCCCACTATGCCACCTCAGTTTGGACCCAGCCATATGCAGATCAGACTTGACCCTGCTCCAATGGGAACAGTCCAGCCTGAGCTGCCAGGCCATGTGTTTCTTGAATATGATAGGCTGAAATGTGGCCTGAGTGACTGCCGGAGACTAGAACTAATTCAAGGATTGTAGCCATCACGCTCAGTTCTCCATTCTGAGCAGAAAGCATGTCAGTGGACATGTGTCTGATATGAGTTCATTTACAATATGCATTTGGGCAAATCAGACAACACACGATGGCATAAATGCTTCCATCCCAACAGTGTAAACCACTAGCAATTGATATGGGTATCATTCCAATCCATCATTTTTCATCCACTGTGCCATTCTAGAGAGAGGTCTCTCATTCTGACTGATCCCCTGGGGAGCAGGGTCAGTACTGATTTGAATAAGTCATGCCTAGAGTGGCACAGCGGGTAAAAACGATTGAATGGAATGTTTCCCATAGGGGGTATCAGTGGTTTAGATTCTTAAGAAACATTTGTCCTATTATCTTGTGTGTGTTTGATAGAACGCCCTAAGTGGCTGAGACTCTGCACAGATGTGGGTCCCTTGCTCAGCGTGCCCCAGAGTCCATGCCATACCTCACTTCTAGAGCCAATGCCACTCTGAGGCCCTCAGTTTAACTGTACACGCTGAGGTGTCGTTGTCATACACTGGACTAAAAAATTGGATCACAAAGAACCCGGACGACCTAGTTCCATTAAAAACTAATTAAAAAATGCCACCTCTGGAGAAAACCCATTGGTTCTCACAAGAGTTAAGGCAACTAAAAAAAGTATGTCAAAAATAAGAAAGGAAATGTAGAGTTAAATATGACGATGTAAGTAAACAGACCTATAAAGTATCTCTAAAGAAAATATACCAAGCCACCCGGAGAGCCCGTGCTAACAATTTCACTGAAAGAATCCAGCAATCATTCAACTCCTTAAGTGAGGTTTACAAAATAGTGAATTCCTTTCTAAATTATGATATACCAGAAACAGGGCCTCAATAGAACGCTGTGAATCTCTTGCTAATCACTTTCTAGGGAAAGCAAATGACATTTATGACAATCTATCAGGCTCACCAGACTATACGGATAGTACAGACAACAGGTTAAGAGCCACAACAACAAATCAGTACTCTCTGCTTTCCTGCAACTGCCCATTGAGGATGTTATGGCTGTGGGAACCTCATTTAAATCAGGCTCACTGTTTGACCCAGCTCATTGCCATTCTACTGAGAGGGGGCAATGTGAGGCTCACCGCCCTGACCGCCCTGACCGCCCTGTATAATCTTTCCCTGAAGAACTGTAGTGTTCCAGAGGAATGGAACAGAGGAGAGGAGTGTAAGCACGCTATCATCCTCACACTACTAAAGAAACCGAATTTAGACCCTGAGGTAATTATAGACCAAGTTCTCTGCTGCCTGATGTTAGCAAAATTCTAGAAAAAATTATGAATAGGTACATCACAGATCATTTGGAAACCAACAATATTCCTAATCCTACCCAGATAGGTTTCTGTGCTGGTTGCAGCATAGAAACAGCTCTTTTGAGGGCCACAGAGGATCTCAAAATGATCATGTACCAGGGTGGATGAGCGGCACTGATCCTCCTGGACATAAGTGCCGCCTTTGATATGGTTTCCTACCCTATTCTTGCTCACTGATTAGAAGAAGCTGGTATTACAGGAAAGGCCCTCAGGTGGCTTGCCTCAATTTTGGACAAACGCAGTTTTCAGGGTAGCGAGGGGCCATTTCCGTTGTCCAGCCTCAGCTGTACTGTGGAGTTCCACAGGCCCCGTCTCGGAGCCCTACACTTTTTAAAATTGTATGTCCTCCTGTTATCAAATATCATCTGTTTATTTAGTTTTAAGATGGTATCTTATGCGGATGATACTCAGCTGATTGTCACACTGCCACCAGACACGGACTCTATTTCTGTGAGACTTAGCTGCTTAGAAAAGGTGTCTGAGTGGATAGCAACCAGTTGCTTGAAGATGAATGGCTAAAAACTGGGTTTTGGTATTAGGGAACAAACCAAAGCTCTGGGATCAGATCAT